>JAXCGZ010000851.1:17500-27500 GCA_037179515.1 Halocaridina rubra
CATACATACATACATACATCTACTCTTGCCTTCCTATCCCTAGGTTGTTCCAGGTAAGATAATCTGTACAAATCACCATAAAGCATTGTACTCGGGACCTCCTGGGTGGGAGGAGCCGAGCGCTGTCTCCAGTGAGCTAAGGAGGGATAAAAGAATAGCGTTCATTTATGAATAGTTGTCAATAGTCCGATAATCCAAAGTAGTTGTGTACCCCGTCTCCTGGCCATAACTAAAAGAGGAAATGGCAGGTGTTTTCACTGTCATAATTCTATCAACTCATCAAGTTTATTGAGTATACCGTTCAGTGTGTGAGGCCACTTTAAATGTGTGCGGTCACTTTAAATGTGTGAGGTCAATTTCCCGAGAACAGGCTTCTATGTGGACTAAACTGCTCGTTCTGCACCTCTAGTGTACAAAAGAAAATGATGAGGTCATAACGAGAAAGCTGAATAGTTTAAGAACCTTGTCACAATCTGGAAATAAAACTGAGTAAGAAAACTCTCTCTCTCTCTCTCTCTCCCCTCTCCCTCTCTCTCTCTCTCTCTCCTCTCCTCTCTCTCCCTCTCTCTCCTCTCTCTCTCTCTCTCTCTCTCTCTCCTCTCTCTCTCTCTCCTCCTCTCTCTCTCTCTCTCTCTGTACATCCGCTTTTATCAGACATCACAATACTCTTTTTGTGTTCGTGTTTATCTACTTTTAGGTTAAGAAAAGAAGTTATATAGAAGGAAAGTACTTTAAAGAGATAACTTTTAATAGATAAATTACTCAAAAGTTGAAGATAGTGATAAAAGAATGGCGTGGAGAGATAGGACGAAAGAAAGAGTTTGTGTGCGTGGGAGGGGGGGGGGGGGTGGAGCCTCATTACCAATCAGCTGTTTAACTTAGCCGCAAGGAGGATGGAGATGCGGTTGAGAGGTGGAGAAGGTATACAAGGGACTTAGAGGCATAGGATGGGAGAGAAAGCATTGCCTCATAGCTACTTAACGTGACTATATGGGGGGAATTACCGAACACCCACACCCACACACACACACACACACACACACAGATATATATATATATATATATATATATATATATATATATATATATATATATATATATATATATATATATATATATATATATGTATGTATGTATGTGATTACCTAATTGTGATTACCTAATTGTGTTTACGGGAAAGAGCCCAAAGCTCGTATCTTCCCGTCTCCTGATCGGTTCCATTTTATACTTAGTGATACTTATCATACCTGTCCTTAAAACTATGGATTGAGATAGCATTAACTACCTCCTCGCTTAGCGAATTCCAATTATCAACTACTCTTACACTGAAAAAGTATTTCCTTACATCCCGCGAAGAAGTTTTCTTACGAAGCTTCAAACTATGACCTCTAGTTCTAGAGCCAGCCATATCAAAATATCGATCCCTATCCACTCTATCATAACCATGAAGGAATTTAAAGACTGTCACCATATCCCCCCTCACTCTTCTAGCTTCGAGTGATGGTAAGTCTAATTCCCTAAGCCTCTCATCATAACTGAGATTGCGTATTTCTTTCACCAGTTTCGTGGCATGTCTTTGAACTTTTTCAAGCTTAGCTATGTGCTTTTTCAAGTGCGGATTCCAAAAGGGGGCTGCATATTCGAGTTTTGGCCTCACATAGGTTACATAAATATTTCTGAACATTTCCTTGTCCATGTGCCTGAAGGCTACCCTTACATTTGATAAGAATGCATATGCTGCCCTTACTATGCCATTTATATGTATTTCTGGAGACAAATCTGCCAGTATGTTTACTCCTAGATCTCTCTCATTTTCTGTCTCTTGAAGTTGTACTCCAGCCACCGAGTAGTCAAGCTTGGGCCTTCTTGCACTTGTACCCATTCTCATTACCTTACATTTTGAAGTATTGAATTTCATTAGCCACTTTTCTGACCACTCATGCAGATTATTTAGATCCTCCTGAAGTTCTCTACCATTGTTCTCGTTTTTTACTTTCTTCACAATCTTTGCATCATCTGCAAACATATTCATGAATGAATTTACAGACTCTGGTAGGTCATTTACATATACAAGGAACAAAAGTGGCCTTAAACTGAACCCTGTGGAACTCCACTACTAACTGTTCTCCATTCAGACACTGAGTGTCTTACTCTAACCCTCTGTTCCCTTCCTTCTAAGTAAGTTTTTATCCATTCCAAAACATTTCCACTTATTCTAGCCATTGATTGCAGCTTCCTAATAAGTCTCCCATGTGGAACAGTGTCAAACGCTTTCTGGAAGTCTAGGAATATGCAATCTGCCCAGCCCTCTCTTTCCTGTAAGATTTGGCTTACCTCATCATAAAATTCTAATAAGTTTGTTACTGTTGATCTACCTTCTCTGAAGCCATGTTGCCTCACTGACAAAAAGTTGAAGGATTCCAAGTGAAGAGAGATATGTTTCCTTAGTAGTTTCTCCATAAGTTTGCAAACTATGCTGGTCAAGGAAACTGGTCTATAGTTCAGAGCCATATCCCTCCTTCCCTTTTTGAAGATAGGTATCACATTTGCTTGTTTCCAGCATCTTGGAATCTCCCCCGACTCTAGTGACTCCTTAAATATGATACTTAGTGCCACTGATATTGTGTTTGCGCATTTTTTAAGCACATGAGGGGATATGTCATCGGGACCTGTAGCTTTATGAACATCTAAATCCATCAGCGCTTTGCATACCTCTGTGGCTGTAAGGTTGATGTTCTCTAATACCGGCCCTTGAGCTTCTATCACTGCAATTTGAGGGGGTGGAGTATTTTCTACTGTAAATACTGACTGAAACTCCTTGTTCAATTCTTTGCAGATCTCTTCATCCGTCTCAGTGATGCTTCCATCCGCTCTCTTTAGCCTTAAAACCTGTTCTTTTACCTTCAGTTTTCCTCTGATAAAGCTGTGGAAAAGCTTGGGATTTTCTTTAGCCTTCCTGGTGATGTCCCTCTCATAGTCTCTCTCTACCTCTCTCCTTTTACTTAGGTAGTCATTTCTTGCTCTTTTGTTAGGTTTGCCAGGCATTTATGTTTTTTCTCCTCCTATACCTTTTCCAGCATTTGTCTCTCCACTCCTTAGCTCTTTTACACCCATTATCGAACCATTTCTCTCTGGCATGAATTACACCTACTTTGGTGACAGGTATGCAGCAATCTACTATCTTCCCATATTTCTCACAAAAGATGTCATACATTTCTTGTACAGATTTGTTGTAAAATAAGGTTCTCCAGTCAATAACTGCAAAAAGCTCATTCATTTTGATGTAATCTCCTTTCCGATAGTTCCTCCTCATGTCCTCAGTGCCTCTACTCTCAGGAAGAATATCTTCAATGATATACTCCATCAACAACACACAGTGGTCACTCTTTCCAATTGGTGGTTCATAATCAAATTTTTCAATATCCAACACCTTATCTGTGAAGACTAGATCAAGTAGTGATGGCTCATCCCCACCCCTGGCCCTTGTTGGTTCCATTACATGTTGGTGTATGTATGTATGTATGTATGTGTGTATGTGTGTATGTGTGTATGTGTGTATGTGTGTATGTGTGTGTGTGTGATTACCTAATTGTGATTACCTAATTGTGATTACCTAATTGTGTTTACGGAAAAGAGCCCAAAGCTCGTATCTTGCCGTCTCCTGATCGCTTCCATTTTATACTTAGTGATACTTATCATACCTGTCCTTAAAACTATAGATTGAGATAGCATTCACTACCTCCTCGCTTAGCCAATTCCAATTATCAACTACTCTTACACTGAAAAAGTATTTCCTTACATCCTGCGAAGAAGTTTTCTTACGAAGCTTCAAACTGTGACCTCTAGTTCTAGAGCCAGCCATATCAAAATATCGATCCCTATCCACTCTATCATAACCATGAAGGAATTTAAAGACTGTCACCATATCCCCCCTCACTCTTCTAGCTTCGAGTGATGGTAAGTCTAATTCCCTAAGCCTCTCATCATAACTGAGATTGCGTATTTCTGGCACCAGTTTCGTGGCATGTCTTTGAACTTTTTCAAGCTTAGCTATGTGCTTTTTCAAGTGCGGATTCCAAAAGGGGGCTGCATATTCGAGTTTTGGCCTCACATAGGTTACATAAATATTTCTGAACATTTCCTTGTCCATGTGCCTGAAGGCTACCCTTACATTTGATAAGAATGCATATGCTGCCCTTACTATGCCATTTATATGTACTTCTGGAGACAAATCTGCCAGTATGTTTACTCCTCGATCTCTCTCATTTTCTGTCTCTTGAAGTTGTATTCCAGCCACCGAGTAGTCAAGCTTGGGCCTTCTTGCACTTGTACCCATTCTCATTACCTTACATTTTGAAGTATTGAATTTCATTAGCCACTTTTCTGACCACTCATGCAGATTATTTAGATCCTCCTGAAGTTCTCTACCATTGTTCTCGTTTTTTACTTTCTTCACAATCTTTGCATCATCTGCAAACATATTCATGAATGAATTTACAGACTCTGGTAGGTCATTTACATATACAAGGAACAAAAGTGGCCCTAAAACTGAACCCTGTGGAACTCCACTACTAACTGTTCTCCATTCAGACACTGAGTGTCTTACTCTAACCCTCTGTTCCCTTCCTTCTAAGTAAGTTTTTATCCATTCTAAAACATTTCCACTTATTCTAGCCATTGATTGCAGCTTCCTAATAAGTCTCCCATGTGGAACAGTGTCAAACGCTTTCTGGAAGTCTAGGAATATGCAATCTGCCCAGCCCTCTCTTTCCTGTAAGATTTGGCTTACCTCATCATAAAATTCTAATAAGTTTGTTACTGTTGATCTACCTTCTCTGAAGCCATGTTGCCTCACTGACAAAAAGTTGAAGGATTCCAAGTGAAGAGATATATGTTTCCTTAGTAGTTTCTCCATAACTTTGCAAACTATGCTGGTCAAGGAAACTGGTCTATAGTTCAGAGCCGTATCCCTCCTTCCCTTTTTGAAGATAGGTATCACATTTGCTTGTTTCCAGCATCTTGGAATCTCCCCCGACTCCAGTGACTCCTTAAATATGATACTTAGTGCCACTGATATTGTGTTTGCGCATTTTTTAAGCACATGAGGGGATATGTCATCGGGACCTGTAGCTTTATGAACATCTAAATCCATCAGCGCTTTGCATACCTCTGTGGCTGTAAGGTTGATGTTCTCTAATACCGGCCCTTGAGCTTCTATCACTGCAATCTGAGGGGGTGGAGTATTTTCTACTGTAAATACTGACTGAAACTCCTTGTTCAATTCTTTGCAGATCTCTTCATGTGTGTGTGTGTGCTTCCTCACCTAATATTAAATAGACATACAAGCACCCTGATCTAGTTTTCGAACCAGATATATTATGGTCATTATTGGTGATAAAAAGTAATCATTTGTAAAGAAAAATACTCGGTAATCTATATCTTTCATACAGATACAGTTCATTAAAATACGGATCATTTAGAATTTTTGTTTTTTAATTCATGTCATCGATGTGATGGTTTTTATGTACATCACTTGTACGTCAGAAATATTTGGTAGTACTATGTCGTTGTCAGGTATAACTAAGCATTCTCTCTCTCTCTCTCTCTCTCTCTCTCTCTCTCTCTCTCTCTCTCTCTCTCTCTCTCTCTCTCTCTCTCTCTCTCTCTCTCTCTCCCTCTCTCTCTCCCTCTCTCTCTCTCTCTCTCTCTCTCTCTCTCTCTCTCTCTCTCTCTCTCACTCTCTCTCTCTCTCTCACATAAAATCAATCAATATCATATTTTTACTAGCATCGTGTTTATCATGCAGTAATAGTAGTATAGTAATAGCAGCAACGATAATAATAATAATAATAATAATAATAATAATAATAATAATAATAATAATAATAATAATAATAATAATAATGCGTATTGTACTTGATGCTTCTTACGAAAATAAGAACGAAAAAATGAAAGTAAACAAAAATTATTTAAAATGTTTCAAACACAAATTATTTGATAAATTTAATAATTATGATAAGAATAGAAAGAGGAAAGGGCAAAACATTGTAGCAAAATACGAGTGACTTTTACCATGCTAAATATTAACAATGTAATTAGCGCGCGGAATCATATGATATGTGTAAATAGGGTATCGGACATCTTAGGAATGAGAGAGAGAGAGAGAGAGAGAGAGAGAGAGAGAGAGAGAGAGAGAGAGAGAGTAGAGAGAGAGAGAGAGAGAGAGAGAGAGAGGAGAGACGCATTCTGTCCACGGGAAAAGTGATGGTTTTAGATATATTTATTGCCGACCATCTGCAATAATACAATGATCCAAACCACAGACTTTGTGAAATGTATAAATGGTTTAACCACGAGGCTTAGCCACTGAGAAAGAGTGATTTGTGAATAACCTTTTCCATGGCCTCTAATATTGTTTAGATTGTATGTATGTATGTATGTATTTATGTATGTATGTATGTATGTATGTATGTATGTATAAGCATAATGTTCTACACAATCATAAGTACACATGGTATATATATATATATATATATTATATATATATATATATATATATATATATATATATATTATATATATATATATATATATATGATTTATCTATATGTATATGTATATATATATATATATATATATATATATATATATATATATATATATAAATATATATATATATATACCCCCTGAGAGAGGGGGGTTAAGAATACTTCCTCCGTGTTCCCCTGCGTGTCATAAAAGTCGACTAAATGGGGCGGAGCGGGGGGACTGGGAATCCCCTCCTGTGTATTTTATCTCCTACGAGTAGCCAAGAGATGTGGGGGTATTCTGGCAGGAGAGATCCAGCCAGAAATCTAATTATTGGGTCTCTGAATGTGCGTGGTTGTGGTGTAAATGAAAGTAAGAGAGAGGTGATAGGGAGTATGTTTGTGGAGAGAAAGATAGATGTACTTGCATTGAGCGAAACTAAGAAAAAAGGGAATGGTGAGGTGACATTTGGAAGAGTGGTAGGTAGGGTGTCTGGGATTGAGAGGGGGAGAGGAAGAGAGGGAGTGGCTCTGTTATTAAGTGAAGAGATGAATAAGTGTATGGTAGAATGGAAGGAAGTATCTTCTCGAATAATATTGGCTAAAATGAGGCTGGGATGCGAGGCTTGGGTGTTTGTGAGTGCATATGGCACTGGCAGTGAAAGAAATGAGGTAGAAAGAGAAGAATTTTGGATGAAATTGAACGAGTGTTTAGAAGACTTGGGAATGAATGTGAATGTGGTGTTGATGGGAGATTTAAATGCTAGAGTAGGGAATGAGCCAGTGGATGGTGAAATTGGGAAGTATGGAGTACCTGGTAGGAATGAGAATGGAGAGAAAATGATAGAAATGTGTATTGAGAGAGAGATGTTGATTTCTAATACTGTATTTAAAAAGAAGGATGTGCACAAGTATACATGGGTCAGAGTGAATAATGGAAGAGTAGTTGACAGAGCATTAATGGATTATGTTGTGGTGAACAGGAGGGTGATTGGAAAAGTATTGGATGTGAATGTACTGAGAGGAGCTAGTGGTGGAATATCTGACCATTATTTAGTGGAAAGTAGAGTGAGAGTGGGAGAAAAGTGGAGAAAGAGGAGAAGCGAGAGAAGAAGAGAGGTGCTAAAAGTGAATGAATTGTATAAGAAAGAGAAAGACTGTGAGTATAAGGCTAGTGTGAGAAATGTGTGGAATGTAGTGAAAGAGAAAGTGGAGGCGGGAGTGGAAGAAGAATGGGGTTGTTTCAAGGAGGAGGTTATGAAGTGTGCCGAGGCAGTGTGTGGAAGGAGACTAACTGTTGGAAGTAAAAGGAAAGGTAGTGAATGGTGGAATGAGCAGGTGAGTGGAGTAGCGGCTGAAAAGAAGTGGGCTTACGAGGTATGGTTGCAGGTAGGTAATGTAGAGACGTATGAAAGGTATTGTGCAAAGAGAAGATTAGCGAAGCACGTGGTGAGGGAGGCAAAGAGAGAAGCAGATGTAAAGTGGGGCAGATGCTTGTCTGAGAATTTTGAAAGGAATAAAAAGATGTTTTGGAAGGAGTGAAAAGAGTGAGGAAAGGTGAATGTGGTAGGGAGGAGAGAGTGAAAGGAGCAGATGGGAAATTGCTAGTGGATGAAATAAAGGTGAGAGAGAGATGGGCTGAATATTTCAAGATCCTGCTAAATGAGGAAGATGATAGAGAGGCAGAGATTGTGACTGTGGAAAACGAATGGAGAATGCCAATGTTGGGCGATGAGAATGATAGAGAAATAACAAAAGAGGAGGTATATTTAGCATTGAGAGCAACGAAAGCAGGTAAAGCACCAGGGATAGATGGGTGTCATGCTGAATGCTTGTCAAAAGGTGGGGAGGCATTAGTAGAATGGATGGTTAGGTTGTTGAATGTATGTTTCAGAAAGGGAGGGTCCCAGTTGATTGGAGGAGTGCATGTGTAGTTCCACTTTACAAAGGGAAGGGAGATAAGTATGAGTAGTAGTTATAGGGGGATTAGTTTGTTGAGTGTAGTTGGTAAGGTGTATGGAAGAGTGTTAATTGAGAGAATTAGGAAAGGTACTGAGAGATTGATTGGGGAAGAACAGTGTGGGTTCAGGAAAGGAAGAGGATGTGTGGATCAGGTGTTTGCGGTAAGACAGGTGTGTGAGAAGTTCTTGGAGAAAGGTAGGGACACTTTTTGGGCCTTTATGGATTTAGAGAAAGCATATGACAGGATAGATAGAGAGGGGTTGTGGAGGGTGTTGCAACTGTATGGAATAAGTGGAAGTTTGTTGAATGCGGTGAAGAGTTTTTACATGAATAGTAGAGCATGCGTGAGAGTTGGGAATGATATGAGTGATTGGTTTGAGATGAATGTTGGGTTACGTCAAGGTTGTGTAATGTTGCCATGGTTGTTTAATGTGTATATGGATGGAGTGGTAAGGGAAGTAAATGAAAGAGTATTAGACAGAGGCTTGGAACTAGTGGATGAGGAGGGAAGGTTGTGGAAATTGAGTCAGTTGCTATTTGCGGATGATACTGTACTGGTGGCTGATACTGAAAATGAATTGAATCATTTGGTGACTGAGTTTATTAGTGTGTGTGAAAGAAGGAAGTTGCGGTGAATATTGGTAAAAGTAAAGTCATGAGATGCACGAGGAGTGTTAATGTTGGCAGATTGAATGTAGGAGTGAATGGGGAGTTGCTTGAAGAAGTTGAGAGTTTTAAGTATCTGGGGTCACATGTATCAAGGAGTGGACGAGTGGATGTAGAGGTAAATCACAGAGTGATGGAAGCTAGTAAATGTCTAGGTGGGTTGAAAAGTGTAATGAGAAATAGATATTTGGGAATGAATGCAAAGAGAAGGATATATGAAGGTGTGATTGTGCCGACAGCATTGTATGGAGCAGAGACTTGGAATGCAAGAGAGGATGAAAGAAACAAGTTGAATGTAATGGAGATGAGGTGTTTGAGAGGTATGATTGGTGTATCTAGAATAGATAGAGTAAGAAATGAGGATGTCAGGCAGAGAACGGGTGTTGGAATGAAGCTGTCGGATAGGTTAGATCAGAAAGTGTTGAGATGGTTTGGACACATGGAAAGGATGAGTAATGAACGATTAGTGAAGAGAGTGTGGAGTGCAGAAGTGATTGGAGTTAGGTTAAGAGGGAGACCTAGAATGAGATGGATGGATGGCGTGAAAAGAGCACTGAATGCACGTGGAATGTCAGTGGAACAGGGAAGAGTGCGTGCAAGAGATAGGAATGAGTGGAGGAAGATTGTGCATATATGACGCGGCCCAAAGGGATTGCTCGCACCTGCTAGCTCAGTGAACTGTGGTGGACGGGTGTGAGGGGAGTTGCCATTTGATGAAGCGGTGGGGGTAAACCAGCTGCGGCTGTCGGGCCTCATTGTAGAATACCCTTGCCCACCTACCTTGTGGGTGACCCAAGCAGGGTGGAAGGGGGGGAGACGTGGCAACCCTCTATCCCCAAGGAGCT
>JAXCGZ010000851.1:32500-37848 GCA_037179515.1 Halocaridina rubra
GATAGCGCCTTGACTTAGTAATCATAAGTCCTAGGTTCGAGTCCCAGTCGGGGTAAGAAATTATTCATGGTTTCACATATGTAATGTGCTTTATTGGTTATTTCATGGCCCGAATGAGATTGGGAATTGAATTAAATGCTAAAATGAAGCCACGAGCGAGGTTGGGGAATCTGTAATATGAACATAGTGGCATTCAGTTAGAATGCGTTCATTCCTAAGTATAGCAGATATAAGCTATAAGGTTGGATTCCTTTTAACCTTCTGTGGTGTAGTGGTAGCGCCTTGACTTAGTAATCATAAGTCCTAGGTTCGAGTCCCGGTCGGGGTAAAAATTTATTCATGTTTTCACATATGTAATGTGTTTAATTGATTATTTCATGGCCCTAATGAGATTGGGAATTGAATTAAATGCTAAAATAAAGCCACGAGTGAGGTTGGGGAATCTGTAATATGAACATAGTGGCATTCAGTTAGAATGCGTTCATTCCTAAGTATAGCAGGTATAAAGTATAAGGTTGGATTCCTTTTAACCTTCTGTGGTGTAGTGGTAGCGCCTTGACTTAGTAATCATAAGTCCTAGGTTCGAGTCCCGGTCGTGGTAAAAAATGATTCATGTTTTCACATATGTAATGTGCTTTATTGGTTATTTCATGGCCCTAATGAGATTGGGAATTGAATTAAATGCTAAAATGAAGCCTTGAATGAGGTTGGGGAATCTGTAATATGAACATAGTGGCATTCAGTATAGGAGATATAAGCTATAAGGTTGGATTCCTTTAACCTTCTGTGGTGTAGTGGTAGCGCCTTGACTTAGTAATCATAAGTTCTAGGTTCGAGTCCCGGTCAGGGTAAAAAATGATTCATGTTTTCACATTTGTAATGTGCTTAATGTGTTATATATATATATATATATATATATATATATATATATATATATATATATATATATATATATATATATATATATAATTTTGTGACTTAAGCTAGTTACCTTCTCAATGTAATCTGTACTTCATATACATTTTTCGTTTTTTTCCTTATTCGGCATTTTCCTACCAATTTCGACTGTATGGTAACAGGTGAGTGTTTATATATATATATATATATATATATATATATATATATATATATATATATATATATATATATATATATATATATTTATATATATATATATATATATATATATATATATATATATATATATATATATATATATATATATATATATATACGCACAAACACACAAACACACACACCTGTGTCCTAGGTTCGAATCTCAGTCAGGCTCAAAAATTAGGTTTCATGCCTTCACATATAATAATGTTTATATATATATATAGTGTGTGTGTGTGTGTGTGTGTGTGTGTGTGTGTGTGTGTGTGTGTGTGTGTGTGTGTGTGTGTGTGTGTGTGTGTGTACCTAATTGTTATTACTTAATTGTGTTTACGGGAAAGAGGCCCAAAGCTCGTATCTTCCCGTCTCCTGATCGGTTCCATTTTTATACTTAGTGATACTTATCATACTTGTCCTTAAAACTTTGGATTGAGATAGCATTAATTACCTCCTCACTTAGCGAATTCCAATTATCAACTACTCTTACACTGAAAAAGTATTTCCTTACATCCTGCAAAGAAGTTTTCTTACAAAGCTTCAAACTATGACCTCTAGTTCTAGAGCCAGCCATATCAAAATATCGATCCCTATCCACTCTATCATAACCATGAAGGAATTTAAAGACTGTCACCATATCCCCCCTTAATCTTCTAGCTTCAAGTGATGGTAAGTCTAATTCCCTCAGCCTCGCAACATAACTGAGATTGCGTATTTCTGGCACCAGTTTCGTGGCATGTCTTGTATATTCCTTACATGTACAAGGAACAAAAATGGCCCTAAAACTGAACCCTGTGGAACTCCACTACTAACTCTTCACCATTCAGACACTGAGTGCTTTTTCAAGTGTGGATTCCAAAAGGGGGCTGCATATTCGAGTTTTGGTCTCACATAGGTTACATAAATATTTCTGAACATTTCCTTGTCCATGTGCCTGAAGGCTACCCTTACATTTGATAAGAATGCATATGCTGCCCTTACTATGCCATTTATATGTATTTCTGGAGACAAATCTGCCAGTATGTTTACTCCTAGATCTCTCTCATTTTCTGTCTCTTGAAGTTGTACTCCAGCCACCGAGTAGTCAAGCTTGGGCCTTCTTGCACTTTTACCCATTCTCATTACCTTACATTTTGAAGTATTGAATTTCATTAGCCACTTTTCTGACCACTCATGCAGACTATTTAGATCCTACTGAAGTTCTCTACCATTGTTCTCGTTTTTTACTTTCTTCACAATTTTTGCATCATCTGCAAACATATTCATGAATGAATTTACAGACTCTGGTAGGTCATTTACATATACAAGGAACAAAAGTGGCCCTAAAACTGAACCCTGTGGAACTCCACTACTAACTCTTCTCCATTCAGACACTGAGTGTCTTACTCTAACCCTCTGTTCCCTTCCTTCTAAGTAAGTTTTTATCCATTTCAAGACATTTCCACCTATTCTAGCCATTGCTTGCAGCTTCCTAGTAAGTCACCCATGTGGAACAGTGTCAAACGCTTTCTGGAAGTCTAGGAATATGCAATCTGCCCAGCCCTCTCTTTCCTGTAAGATTTGGCTTACATCATCATAAAATTCTTATAAGTTTGTTACTGTTGATCTACCTTCTCTGAAGCCATGTTGCCTCACTGACAAAAAGTTGAAGGATTCCAAGTGAAGAGAGATATGTTTCCTTAGTAGTTTCTCCATAACTTTGCAAACTATGCTGGTCAAGGAAAGTGGTCTATCGTTCAGAGCCGTATCCCTCCTTCCCTTTTTGAAGATAGGTATCACATTTGCTTGTTTCCAGTATCTTGGAATCTCCCCCGACTCCAGTGACTTTTTAAATATGATACTTAGTGCCACTGATATTGAGTTTGCTCATATTTTAAGTACATGAGGGGATATATCATCAGGACCTGTAGCTTTATGAACATCTAAATCCATCAGCGCTTTGCATACCTCTGTGTCTGTAAGGTTGATGTTCTCTAATACCGGCCCTTCAGCTTCTATCACTGCAATCTGAGGGGGTGGGGTATTTTCTACTGTAAATACTGACTGAAACTCCTTGTTCAATTCTTTGCACATCTCTTCATCCGTCTCAGTGATGCTTCCATCCTCTCTCTTTAGCCTTAAAACCTGTTCTTTTACCTTCAGCTTTCCTCTGATAAAGCTGTGGAAAAGCTTGGGATTTTCTTTAGCCTTCCTGGTGATGTCCCTCTCATAGTCTCTCTCTGCCTCTCTCCTTTTACTTAGGTAGTAATTTCTTGCTCTTTTGTAGGTTTGCCAGACTTTTATGTTTTTTCTCCTCCTATACCTTTTCCAGTATTTGTCTCTCCACTCCTTAGCTCTTTTACACTCATTATCGAACCATTTCTCTCTGGCATGAATTACACCTACTTTGGTGACAGGTATGCAGCAATCTACTATCTTCCCATATTTCTCACAAAAGATGCCATACATTTCTTGTACAGATTTGTTGTAAAATAAGGTTCTCCAGTCAATAACTGCAAAAAGTTCCTTCATTTTGATGTAATCTCCTTTCGGATAGTTCCTCCTCATGTCCTCAGTGCCTCTACTCTCAGGCAGAATATCTTCAATGATATACTCCATCAACAACACACAGTGGTCACTCTTTCCAATTGGTGGTTCATACTCAATTTTTTCAATATCCAACACATTATCTGTGAATACTAGATCAAGTAGTTTGGCTCATCCCCACCCCTTGCCCTCGTTGGTTCCATTACATGTTGATGTAGGAAATGCCCTTGTGCGCAATCTAGGAATCTTGCCCCGATGTGTGTGTGTGTGTTTTTTTTTTCCCTCTGTTTTTTATGAAATATCATAATATTGTTTTATGCTTCAGTTTTTCATTCTCTTCCGTTCACGAACACTTTCATCTACATATATCTATCTATAGTCTATTTAAATTGCCCTTCATCTGTCTATCTTATTTCCGGTTTTACGTCACAAACTCCCTTTTCAACCAAGGACTAGGACGGTTGCCTTCTTACGAAGGACTTGTATTGGCAGATGTAATCGTTACCCTGAGTGCATGCCCTTGCTAACCTCAGACCGTGACGGGCGTGAACCCTCGACCTGACGCATCAGAGTCGCGGACGCTACCGCTTGAGCCACTTTGACTATTTTCATCTGTCTATCTATCCACCTATATTTAAACAGTCTACACTTATCATGACTATTCTTGCGTAAAAGCATATCTGTACTTACTCATTTATTTATGTCGTGTGATTATTTCATAGTTATTTGATAAATTGTGAATATAATATTGCAGAGAGAGAGAGAGAGAGAGAGAGAGAGAGAGAGGGAGAGAGAGAGAGAGAGAGAGAGAGAGAGAGGGAGAGAGAGAGAGAGAGAGAGAGAGAGAGAGAGAGAGAGAGAGAGAGGAGAGAGAGAGAGAGAGAGAGAGAGAGAGAGAGAGAGAGAGAGAGAGAGAGAGAGAGAGAGAGAGAGAGAGAGAGAGAGAGAGAGAGAGAGAGAGAGAGAGAGAGAGAATCGTTTCACATTTCACTGTTTTGCATTTTATTGTTATTGTGTCCCCCAGAAAAACTAGTTTCAGTTCAACCTCCTCAGTGGTGTGCAACCACTTCTGACCACAGTGGAATTAAATATTCAGCGCATGCAAGCGCGCGCACGCGCACGCACGCACGCACACACACACACACACACACACACACACACACACGCACGCACGCACGCACGCACGCACGCACGCATGCATGCACGCACGCACGCACGCACGCACGCACGCACGCACGCACGCACACACACACACACACACACACACGTTTTACCTGATCCTGTGGTTCTATATATTGTTAAAATCAGTATCCTTCCCATTTATATTAACTAGTTAGTTAGTTTGATACACGAAAAAATTGAATAATAAAAGAAAAAAAAATTACCAAATACCCACCTGTCAACAGTACTGAGTTAAGTTGCCAAGTAGTACAGCAGTCCTATTTTCTTCATTTTTTTTGCTTTTCTTTTAGCTTTCTCTTTTGCTATTTTGTTATTTTGTATATATATTGAGTTAAATGTAAAGTCTAAATCCCGTGATAACTTATCTTGGTTAGCAAGTCAGTTTATCAGTTAGGAAGAATATATAACAGAAACAGGTGGGTGCCACCTCGAACACAAATTCGAATTTTCCTTCAGGTTTGACTTTTGTTTTTCTTTTTCTTTTTATACTTAAATTACCATGGTCAAGTTTTTAAGTTAAGATGTGT
>JAXCGZ010000852.1:0-37801 GCA_037179515.1 Halocaridina rubra
ACTAACACCACCAGCACAAAGAACACCACCACTCTCCATTGTACTAACCTAAGTAAATTCGCAGACGACACTAAAATAGGTAGAACTATAAATGGAAAAGAAGACATTCATGCTTTACAGGAAGATCTAAATAGATTAACTGAATGGTCGGACAAATGGCAAATGGAATTTAATGTTGAAAAATGTAAAGTAGATAAAATGGGTACTATAAAAGACAATACTAGTTATAAGCTAAATAACCATGAAATCATGAGTTCTCAGTGTGAAAGGGATTTGGGAGTTCTTGTGAGTAGTAGTCTTAAGCCAAGAGAGCAATGCACAGCAGTCAGAAATAAAGCAAACAGAATTTTAGGATTTATCTCAAGAAGCGTCAGCAATAGGACGGAAAAAGTTATTTTGCAGCTCTATCTTGCATTAGTTAGGCCCCATTTAGATTATGCTGTGCAATTCTGGTCACCCTATTATAGAATGGAAATTGAATCCTTGGAGAGAGTGCAACGAAGAATGACCAAGATGATACACAATATCAGAAATCTACCATATGAGGACAGATTAAAAAAACTTAATCTACATTCTCTAGAGAGGCGAAGAGTTAGGGGGGATATGATTGAAGTGTATAAATGGTTTAAAGGGATTAACAAGGGAGATATTAATAAAGTTTTAAAAATTCATGATCAAACCAGAACTCGTAATAATGGATTTAAGCTTGATAAATTTAGGTTCAGAAGGGAAATTGGTAAAAATTGGTTTGGTAATAGAGTAGCTGATGCATGGAACAAGCTTCCTAGTATGATAGTAAATGCCAATACCTTAGACACCTTCAAATGTAGATTAGATAGACATATGACAGAGGTAGGGTGGGTATGAATAGGTTAGTGCTTATTAGAAAAATCATAAAAAGAAAAACAGAATAAATAAGTAGAGTAGAATAGAATAGGTTAGACATGCTGAAAATGCAATTCAAAATTGGAGCTGCCTCGTGTGTGCCAGTAGGCATGTTGCAGTGTCCTCTATTCTTATGTTCTTATGTACTAAGCTTGGTCAAGATTAGAGCTACTGGAAGCACGTCCTCACTGGATGAACCCAGGAACTAAACTGAAAGAACAGAGCCCTGTGGAACACCACTGATATGTGATAGGCATACACTGTATTCATGGGGAGAATTCACTACAGAAAAAAAGAAGTAAATGAGAGCATACGCCAGCCAATACTTCCTCCTCATACACTTTTCTATTTCAATTTCAAATTGATCAGTGCACAAGTAGTAAGAGCTACAGGTAAAGTTTTTTTGGGGGTTAAATCTTCTTATCTAATATAATATGTGTTTTTCTTTTGTAAGTTAATCATAAATATAATTTTTTACTGGAACCTGAATAAATTTTGAACTATGCAATAATCATTTATATACCAAGAAATGTAGCAAGTTCTAGTAAAATAAAGAGATTATATATATATATATATATATATATATATATATATATATATATATATATATATATATATATATATATATATATATATATATATATATATATATATATAAGGCAAACAAAATTTTACCAAGTAGTTCACTTTGCTAGTGAATACTTAAGATGAACTCTTTTTGTAATTTTAGAGCTTCTACACTAACTTTTGGACTACAGAAATTGCCGTTTATTTTATAATAACACCTTCATTGGTAAGGTGCCTATTGGTAAAAGAGCCATGAGCAAGATGCCAAACAGGAAATCTTAGATATTGTTATTCGTATACTAAAGAAACAAGCTATTGTCTTTATAAAAGCTGGCAATTGGAAACATTATTTTAATTAATATTCATTGCAGGTTTCCTTTCATACCCGCAGTTTAGAAAATATCTTACGCAATTTATAGTATTAGGCTGGGTTTGGTCAACCCCAATTAAGAAACAGGTAATTTTTTTGATGAGGGGATTATTCTCTTATTCCACTGTTGTTTGAGATTAAGTGCAATACTTATTCCACACAGTAAGTCGAAAAAAGAAAAATTGATGCGACCTAACCCTGATTTCCCCTTGAAATAATGCCAAAACCAATCACTGAAAACGTAGCTGTTCAGCATTATTTATATTTTCAATTCACATGATAATTTCCCTCGTTGGGGTGTAAAATTAATAGCAATACCATATTTCCTGTCAAATACCGGTATATTGTGATCGCCCTTCTCCGGTACATTTGATTAATCTGGCAGGAGTATGAACTGACCTAGCTTATGTTTGCGGTACACTCTATTTGACAATATACGTACGCTAGTTGTACTACATCACGGTATGTGTCATCTTGTCAAAAGGAAATTACAAAATAAAATAGTCCCTCACCATATCATAAAATACAACTTATTAACGTCATGTTGAATAAGTGAAATACAGATTGATAAACATTGCAATGCTAACACGCTTAGTTTGTACCAAGATGGAATTCTATAATCTAGCTGAACGCAACGCTAAGCCTGTTAATTTATGCTCTAGTAAATTTTAGTCCTCGGAAGAATGCAATATATTGTATTTGAGCTATCTAAGCTGGAAAGTGTACCACATACCCAGGGGAGGTCACAGTAGAACTTAAAATATCCAATAGTTTAGTCACAAGGAGATGGCCAAGAGGGATTCAAAGTTCTTCTATAACTACGTTAAGAGTAGAACTAAAGCTAAAGATGTTGTTGGCGTACTCGTGGATGATAATAGATACCTCATTGAGGACAATAAAGTCACAACAAGTTTGGGATAATAACTTCTCTACAATATTTACATTAAAGTCTCTGCAGAAATTACCCTCTACAATGACCATGTTTTCAGGAGGAACAGAAGAGATGTGAAACTACGTAGGCTCTTCTGGTACTGTATTTAAAAAGTGTTTCTGTAACACCAAGCCAGGAAACACACCCGGAGTTTATGGTATCTCAACAACTCTCTTGAAGGAGGTGTAACAGGAAATCTCTTTACCATCGAGTCTGTTATTTGGAAAGTCTTGGAATGAGGTCATTGTTCATATGGACTGGAAAAAGGCTAATGTTACTCCAATATATAAGTCTGGTAGGAGGGTTGAAACAAAGAATTACAGACCTGTCCGCTGGACCTCACATATTAGTAAGCTAATGGAAACATTGATCCGTGACAGCACTGTACAACTTGATATACATATCCTTATTAACCAATCTCAACTTGATTTTCGTCAGGGAAGGTCACGTTTGACCAATTTGTTAATATTTTTGGACAACATTTCAGAGTGGAAAGATGACTGTCAATCAGTAGATGTCATTTACTTAGACTACAGTAAGGTTTTCGATAAAGTAGCTTATTCTAAGAAATTAGGAGCTCATGGATTTGGTTCCGAAACGTTGTGATGGATCAGACATTGGTTGCAAGACTGGGAACTTCCTGAACCCGTTAACGGCAAAACATCAGATTGGTCAAATGTCACAAGTGTTGTTCCGCAAGGTTCTGTGCTGGGACCAACTTAACTTATACTGTATGTTAACGACATGGAAGATAACATTGTAAGTACACTTCTGAAGTTTGAAGACGAAACGAAAATGTTTCACCAAGTGAGCCACGTTCAGGACGCGTCTACACTAAAGGATGACTTAGACAAATTGAGCAAATGGTTGGAGAATTAGCAGATGGCCTTCAATGAGGACAAGTGTGGAGTGGATGCATGCATTTGGGCTTTGGAAATAAATAATCCGCCTGCTTGTTAAATGGAACATGGATTAGATAAACTGAAGAGGAGAAATACTGGGGGGTCATTATGCACTATACTGTCAGCATGAGCAGTTAGTAAGGCTAACAGAATCTTTGGAATTATAAAGAGAAATTACAAAAGTAAGGACGTCGAATTTATACTGAAAATGTACAAGTCACTGGTGAGACCGCATTTAGATTACAGCAGTCAGGTCTGGAGACCATTTTTGCAGTGGAGTATTGACTTGATAGAGAATATGCAAAGGAATTCCCTAAGGATAGTGACTGGCTTTGGAGGGTTGAGTTACGAGCAAAGACTTGGGAGATCAACACTCGCAACACTTGAGTGTAGGAGATTAAGAGGAGACTTGATAGAGACTTTTAAAACGATGAGGGGTATGGAAGACGTTGATAAAGACAACTGTTCACTTAAAATACTACCAGAAGAAGAGGGCACACCAGAAAACGATTCAAAACCACGAGCAGACAATACTGCAGGAATTCTTATTTCTCGCAGAGAATAATGAATGCATGGAACAGACTACCAGAAGAGGCAGTGTCTCCTGCTGGTGGGAACGAATTTACAACACATGTTTACAAGTTTCTGAGTAATGTTGGGGCTATAGATAAGTCTTTCTAGACTACCTGCCCCTCTACCCTGAACCCACCGATCTCAAGTCATCGATAGATTTATGTAAGGTCATGTTTGTTCAACTGCTCTTTAATTAAGAGAGCACTTTCGCCTTACCTCAAATTTGGGGTTTTTCCATTTTCACCAGATGGGGATTCCAGTTCCTTAGTAAGTCTGGAGCAGAAAAGTATTTGTCAAGTTTGAGATTAAATAAAGCAAAGAAAAGAAAATTTGTTTGAGCTTTGACCTCTGGTACCTACATAAGAGCTATTAAGAGAAAATTCTCCTGTACGGAAAGTTACCATTTTATAAACATACTCCAAATTTTTAATGAGATTAATTTAAAGAAATCTGCCATTAGATGATGAAAAGTTACTGAGGCCAAACTCTCAAGAGTAACTTTTCTACAAAGACATAAGAACCGCGATATAGCCAGTATTTTACAGGGAAGGGAAAATGTCTATATATAGGTACAATATCAATGGTGAACAAGGATGGAATTTTATACTGTGTATATATATATATATATATATATATATATATATATATATATATATATATATATATATATATATATATATATATATATATATATATATATATATATATATATATAAAACACTGAACTGTTAACATACAGTCTAAAATAGTAGGAAAAGCCCATAAAAAAAAAAAAAAATAAATAAAAAAATATATATATATATATATATATATATATATATATATATATATATATATATATATATATATATATATATATATATATATATATATAGAGATATATATATATATATATATATATATATATATATATATATATATATATATATATATATATATATATATATATATATATATATATATATAGATAGATAGAGTACTTATTAAATTCGTGACCTAAACTGGCCACCTTCTCAAAGTAATTTGAGAAGGTGGCGAGTTAAGGTCACGAAATTATTAAGTGCTTTATATATATATATATATATATATATATATATATATATATATATATATATATATATATATATATATATATATATATATATATATATATATATATATATATTCGTTGTTTTCTTTAATGGGCTTTTCCTACCATATATATATATATATATATATATATATATATATATATATATATATATATATATATATATATATATATATATATATATATATATATATATATATATATATATATATATATATATATATATATATATATATATATATATATATGTATGTATATATATATATATATATATATATATATATATATATATATATATATATATATATATATATACAAAAACTCCCAGGTTACAAATAAATTAGCTTCCAGAAATCTGTTCGCAAGCAGAATTGTTCGTAAGCTGTGTTTATGTAAAATAATAGTACTGTACAGTATGTACATATGTAATAATGTGTAGTACTATCGCTTTACATAAACACAGCTTACGAATAATTCTACTTGTGAACAGACTTCTGGAACCTAATTTGTTCGTAACTTTGGGAGTGTTTGTATTTACCTAATTGTACTTACCTAATTGCGTTTACGGGAAAGAGCCCAAAGCTCGTATCTTCCCGTCTCCTCATCGGTTCCATTTTGTACTTAGTGATACTTATCATACCTGTCCTTAAAACTATGTATTGAGATAGCATTAACTACCCCCTCGCTTAGCGAATTCCAATTATCAACTACTCTTACATTGAAAAAGTATTTCCTTACATCCTTCAAAAAAGTTTTCTTACAAAGCTTCAAACTATGACCTCTAGTTCTAGAGCCAGCCATATCAAAATATCGATCCCTATCCACTCTATCATAACCATGAAGGAATTTAAAGACTGTCACCATATCCCCCCTCAATCTTCTAGCTTCGAGTGATGATAAGTCTAATTCCCTCTGCCTCTCATCATAACTGAGATTGCGTATTTCTGACACCAGTTTCGTGGCATGTCTTTGAACTTTTTCAAGCTTAGCTATGTGCTTTTGCAAGTGTGGATTCCAAAAGGGGGCTGCATATTCGAGTTTTGGCCTCACATACGTTACATAAATATTTCTGAACATTTCCTTGTCCATGTGCCTGAAGGCTACCATTACATTTGATAAGAATGCATATGCTGCCCTTACTATGCCATTTATATGTATTTCTGGAGACAAATCTGCCAGTATGTTTACTCCTAGATCTCTCTCATTTTCTGTCTCTTGAAGTTGTACTCCAGCCACAGAGTAGTCAAACTTGGGCCTTTTTGCACTTGTACCCATTCTCATTACCTTACATTTTGAAGTATTGAATTTCATTAGCCACTTTTCTGACCACTCATGCAGATTATTTAGATCCTCCTGAAGTTCTCTACCATTGTTCTCGTTTCTTACTTTCTTCACAATCTTTGCATCATCTGCAAACATATTCATGAATGAATTTACAGACTCTGGTAGGTCATTTACATATACAAGGAACAAAAGTGGCCCTAAAACTAAACCCTGTGGAACTCCACTACTAACTCTTCTCCATTCAGACACTGAGTGTCTTACTCTAACCCTCTGTTCCCTTCCTTCTAAGTAAGTTTTTATACATTCCAAAACATTTCCACCTATTCTAGCCATTGATTGCAGCTTCCTAATAAGTCTCCCATGTGGAACAGTGTCAAACGCTTTCTGGAAGTCTAGGAATATGCAATCTGACCAGCCCTCTCTTTCCTGTAAGATTAGGCTTACCTCATCATAAAATTCTAATAAGTTTGTTACTGTTGATCTACCTTCTCTGAAGCCATGTTGCCTCACTGACAAAAAGTTGAAGGATTCCAAGTGAAGAGAGATATGTTTCCTTAGTAGTTTCTCCATAACTTTGCAAACTATGCTGGTCAAGGAAACTGGTCTATAGTTCAGAGCCGTATCCCTCCTTCCCTTTTTGAAGATAGGTATCACATTTGCTTTTTTCGAGCATCTTGGAATCTCCCCTTACTCCAGTGACTTTTTAAATATGATACTTAGTGCCACTGATATTGAGTTTGTGCATTTTTTAAGTACATGAGGGGATCTGTCATCAGGACCTGTAGCTTTATGAACATCTAAATCCATCAGCGCTTTGCATACCTCTGTGGCTGTAAGGTTGATGTTCTCTAATACCGGCCCTTGAGCTTCTATTTCTGCAATCTGAGGGGGTTGGGTATTTTCTGCTGTAAATACTGACTGAAACTCCTTGTTCAATTCTTTGCAGATCTCTTCATCCGTCTCAGTGATGCTTCCATCCGCTCTCTTTAGCCTTGAAACCTGCTCTTTTACCTTCAGTTTTCCTCTGATAAAGCTGTGGAAATGCTTGGGATTTTCTTTAGCCTTCCTGGTGATGTCCCTCTCATAGTCTCTCTCTGCCTCTCTCATTTTACTTAGGCAGTCAATTTTTGCTCTTTGGTAGGTATGTCAGGCATTTATGTTTTTTCTCCTCCTATACCTTTTCCAGAATTTGTCTCTCCACTCCTTAGCTCTTTTACACTCATTATCGAACCATTTCTTTCTGGCATGAATTACACCTACTTTGGTGACAGGTATGCAGCAATCTACTATCTTCCCATATTTCTCACAAAAGATGTCATACATTTCTTGTGTGATTACCTAATTGTGATTACCTAATTGTGCTTACGGGAAAGAGCCCAAAGCTCGTATCTTCCCGTCTCCTGATCGGTTCCATTTTAGACTTAGTGATACTTATCATACCTGTCCTTAAAACTATGGATTGAGATAGCATTAACTACCTCCTCGCTTAGCCAATTCCAATTATCAACTACTCTTACACTGAAAAAGTATTTCCTTACATCCTGCAAAGAAGTTTTCTTACGAAGCTTCAAACTATGACCTCTAGTTCTAGAGCCAGCCATATCAAAATATCGATCCCTATCCACTCTATCATAACCATGAAGGAATTTAAAGACTGTCACCATATCCCCCCTCACTCTTCTAGCTTCGAGTGATGGTAAGTCTAATTCCTTCAGCCTCTCATCATAACTGAGATTGCGTATTTCTGGCACCAGTTTCGTGGCATGTCTTTGAACTTTTTCAAGCTTAGTTATGTGCTTTTTCAAGTGCGGATTCCCAAAGGTGGCTGCATATTCGAGTTTTGGCCTCACATAGGTTACATAAATATTTCTGAACATTTCCTTGTCCATGTGCCTGAAGGCTACCCTTACATTTGATAAGAATGCATATGCTGCCCTTACTATGCCATTTATATGTATTTCTGGAGACAAATCTGCCAGTATGTTTACTCCTAGATCTCTCTCATTTTCTGTCTCTTGAAGTTGTACTCCAGCCACCGAGTAGTCAAGCTTGGGCCTTCTTGCACTTGTACCCATTCTCATTACCTTACATTTTGAAGTATTGAATTTCATTAGCCACTTTTCTGACCACTCATGCAGATTATTTAGATCCTCCTGAAGTTCTCTACCATTGTTCTCGTTTTTTACTTTCTTCACAATCTTTGCATCATCTGCAAACATATTCATGAATGAATTTACAGACTCTGGTAGGTCATTTACATATACAAGGAACAAAAGTGGCCCTAAAACTGAACCCTGTGGAACTCCACTACTAACTCTTCTCCATTCAGACACTGAGTGTCTTACTCTAACCCTCTGTTCCCTTCCTTCTAAGTAAGTTTTTATACATTCCAAAACATTTCCACCTATTCTAGCCATTGAGTGCAGCTTCCTAATAAGTCTCCCATGTGGAACAGTGTCAAACGCTTTCTGGAAGTCTAGGAATATGCAATCTGCCCAGCCCTCTCTTTCCTGTAAGATTAGGCTTACCTCATCATAAAATTCTAATAAGTTTGTTACTGTTGATCTACCTTCTCTGAAGCCATGTTGCCTCACTGACAAAAAGTTGAAGGATTCCAAGTGAAGAGAGATATGTTTCCTTAGTAGTTTCTCCATAACTTTGCAAACTATGCTGGTCAAGGAAACTAGTCTATAGTTCAGAGCCGTATCCCCCCTTCCCTTTTTGAAGATAGGTATCACATTTGCTTGTTTCCAGCATCTTGGAATCTCCCCCGACTCCAGTGACTCCTTAAATATGATACTTAGTGCCACTGATATTGTGTTTGCGCACTTTTTAAGTACATGAGGGGATATGTCATCAGGACCTGTAGCTTTATGAACATCTAAATCCATCAGCGCTTTGCATACCTCTGTGGCCGTAAGGTTGATGTTCTCTAATACCGGCCCTTGAGCTTCTATCTCTGCAATCCGAGGGGGTGGGGTATTTTCTACTGTAAATACTGACTGAAACTCCTTGTTCAATTTTTTGCAGATATCTTCATCCGTCTCAGTGATGCTTCCATCCGCTCTCTTTAGCCTTAAAACCTATTCTTTTGCCTTCAGTTTTCCTCTGATAAAGCTGTGGAAATGCTTGGGATTTTCTTTAGCCTTCCTGGTGATGTCCCTCTCATAGTCTCTCTCTGCCTCTCTCCTTTTACTTAGGTAGTCATTTCTTGCTCTTTTGTAGGTTTGCCAGGCATTTATATTTTTTTCTCCTCCTATACCTTTTCCAGCATTTGTCTCTCCACTCCTTAGCTCTTTTACACCCATTATCGAACCATTTCTTTCTGGCAAGAATTACACCTACTTTGGTGACAGGTATGCAGCAATCTACTATCTTCCCATATTTCTCACAAAAGATGTCATACATTTCTTGTACAGATTTGTTGTAAAATAAGGTTCTCCAGTCAATAACTGGAAAAAGCTCATTCATTTTGATGTAATCTCCTTTCGGATAGTTCCCCCTCATGTCCTCAGTGCCTCTACTCTCAGGCAGAATATCTTCAATGATATACTCCATCAACAACACACAGTGGTCACTCTTTCCAATTGGTGGTTCATACCCAACTTTTTCAATTTCCAACACATTATCTGTGAATACTAGATCAATATATATATATATATATATATATATATATATATATATATATATATATATATATATATATATATGTATATATATACATACATACATACATATACCTTGGCTGTTTCCCCCTTAATTGGGGGGTAGCCGACATCAAAAAAGGAAAACAGTTTGGGGAGAAGTTATTCTCCCCTCTACTCCCCTTCTTCTTTGACGTCTCACAGGAGGTTGGTACAAGGTATATATATATATATATATATATATATATATATATATATATATATATATATATATATATATATATATATATATATAATATATATACATATATATATATATATATATATATATATATATATATATATATATATATATATATATATATATATATATATATATATATATATATATATATATATATATATATATATATATATATATATATATATATATATATATATATATATATATATATATATATATATATATATATATATATATATATATATATATATATATATATATATCCTAAGATTTATGCACTCTACTGGTATGCATGAAAATTCTTTTTGGAAAACAACTGTACTCCTTTGTCTCTACATAAGGTCAATATATATTAAGAGAGCTATTTATGCAATATTTAAATTTGGAATGTTAGGTATGGTATGACATTGCATCTTTGAAGTATGCCCCTCTCTTACGAGAGTTATAATCATATCAAAATTTTTAATATTATTTTAGAATGTAGTAGGTTGGCTCATGGCACCAGCCGCCCGTTGCGATACTACAGCTGAAGGTTTTTTGAACTTAAATAGGTCTGTTCAGGACAGTTCGATGTTAAGTCTTCCTTCAGTTACGGTTCTTTTTCTATGCCTACAGCTACACTGAATATTCTTAGATATTCATTACACATCTTTTATCCTTTCACATCTGACAAGTCATTACACTCTCCATCTATGCTTCTTCTTACTTTATGTATTCTTCGTGCCCAAGCTCGATGAGGGCTGTTTTATTTTTAAATTTTTTTTGGCCCGTCTTGGTGTCACAATCCAAAAAAAAAAAAGTATATATATATATATATATATATATATATATATATATATATATATATATATATATATATATATATATATATATATATATATACGTAATTAAAGAAAACTGCTGGTACTAATACAATGAAAAAATATATTCAGTTTTAAATCAACAACAAATATTTTAGATTGACACTTGAGATGTGTTGTTAATTGATTTAACGCAGGGCTGAAGAGATACCCCTGATTTCTGATATTTTTAAATTGAAGAGGCATAACAGTAAGCTGTCATTGTGCTCGTGCATCCCGAGTCTTGAATACAACAATAATATCATGCAAACACTTCAAACGAGGGAGAAATATACACGACAATCATTCATATGAGTAGTTTCGATAACCTGCTGCTGTAAATGAACAGGATCAAAAATTTAAATAAACTGTGGTTTATATTGTAAGAATTCAGATTCATTATTATAAACTTTTTATTTGCGTAAGCATGATTTGTGTGTGAGGGTAGATGTCATGTGATGAAGCGGTGGGGGTAAACCAGCTTCGGCTGTTGGGCGTCACTGTTGAATATTCTTGCACGCTAACCTTGCAGATGACCCAAGATGGGTGATAGAGAGTGAAATGTGGCAACCCTTTATCCCCAAGGATTTAGGAGGAGTAGCTGAAGTATGTGTGGATAATGGTGAATGGGTGTTTCTTGGCTCGGCCACCCTCCATACAAGGGGGAATGGGATCATGTATATGTAATTACCTAATTGTAATAACCTAATGATGTTTACGGAAAACAGCCCGATGCTTGCAACTCCCCGTCTCCTTGTCGGCTCTATTTATGTACTTAGTGATAATTATCATACTTGTCCTTAAAACTATGGATTGAGTTAGCATTAATTACCTCCTTACTTAGCGAATTCCAGCCATCAACTACACTTACACAAACAAGTACTGTACTTCCTTACATCCTGCAAAGAAGTTTTCTTACGAAGCTTCAAATTATGACATCTAGTTCTAGTGCTAGCCATATCAAAATATCGAACCATATCCACTCTGTCATAACCATGAAGGAATTTAAAGACTGTCACCATATCCCCCCTCACTCTTCTAGCTTCGAGTGATGGTAAGTCTACTTCCCTCAGCCTCTCCTCACAACTGAGATTGCGTATTTCTGGCACCAGTTTTGTGACATGTATTTGAACTTTTTCCAACTTAACTATGTGCTTTTAAAAGTGTGGATTCCAAAAGGGGGCTACATATTCAAGCTATGGCTTCACATAGGTTAAATTTTTTTTATGAGTGTGACACCGGGACAGGCAGAAATTGCCCTAATCAATAAAGGCTCGGGCACAAGAAAACACCGAGATGAAGGAAAAGAAAAAGGTTAAGGACAAGACAGATATGAGGTAATATCACACAAAGGAAAACGACAGTCAGAAAAAAGTCAAAGTACAGGGGACCCAGAGATATGGAGGACTAGGCCCTGAGATGACGATAGGTCCGCTTTTTGAAAAAAGTGTGAGCAGTATACTAAGCAGGGACGGATAAGACCTTCATAAATTTTAAATAGTTGTGTAGAGGAAAAGCAATGATGGACACGAAACGAAACCCCCAATTTTTTGGATGAAGATTTAGAAATTTGGATTATGTGATTCCTCCAAGACAAGTTAGAGGTTTTATGGATTCCTAAGATGTTGATAGAATTAAGAGGGTAAATTTCGTTAGTTTCGAAGACAATAGGGTTATCAGGAGGAGAAGAAGATAAAGAGATAGCCAGAAACTGTGTCTTGGAGGCACTGAATTTAACTAAATTTTGAGTGCCCCACTCAGATACCCTCTGCAAATCGGAATTGAGAGTAGAAGAAAGAGTGATAGGTGACTGATTACGAGTAGCAGATGAAGATTGTGAAGAAAAGGCAGGGGAAAGGTGAAGGGGAGAATCATCAGCAAAGGCATGAAGAAGAGAGGAAGATAGGGGATTGTAGAAGGTCATTGATGAAGAGAAGGAAGAGAGCAGGTGAAGGAACAGAGCCCCGTGGAACACCACTGGTAGCAGAGAAAGGGACGGATATTGGGAGTGTTGTGACTTGTCAAATGTAATGGAATAACAAGATATGTGTCTTGAATACGCCTGAACATTACCTTGTCCATGTGCATGAAGTTTACCCTCATATATGCTAAGAATGTATATGCTGTTCTTACTATATATTTCCGGAGACAAATCTACCAGTATGTTTACTCCTGGATCTCTCTCATTCTCTCTCTCTTGAAATTCTGCTCCTGCTATTGAGTATTCAAGCTTGGGGTTTCTTGCACTTGTACCCATTCTCATTACCTTACAAGAAGCATTGAATTCATTAGCCACTTTTCTGACCACTAATGCAGACTATTTAGGTCTTCCTGAAGTTCTCTACCATTGTTCTTGTCTCTTACTTTCTTCACAATCTTTGCATCATACATTTCTTGTACAGATTTGTTGTTGAATAAGGTCCTCCAGTCAATAACTGCAAAAAGCTAATTAATTTTGATGTAATAGCCTTTTGGATAGTTCCTCCTCGTGTCCTTAGTGCCTCTACTCTCAGGCAGAACATCTTCGATGATATACTCCATCAACAACACACAGTGATCACTATTTCCAATTGGTGGTTCTTCGTCTTCTTCTTCGTCTACATCTTTTCCCACTTTTATGTGGGGTCGATGTTTCTGGCCAGTGTTCTCCATATATTTCTGTCCCATACCTCATCACCCAACAAACCTTTAGACCTCAGATCGTCATTGATGCAGTCCATACACCTACTCATTTTTTCAATATCCAACATATTATCTGTGAATACTAGATCAAGCAGCGATGGCTCATCCCCACCCTAGCCCTCGTTTGTTCAAGTACATGTTAATGTAGGAAATTCCCTTGTACACAATCTAGGAATCTTGCCCCGAATGAATTCCCTCTACTCTGCGGAACAAGGTTTATCCAATCTATCTCTCTATGATTAAAATCTCCCACAATCAAAATCATATATTTTCTCTCCTGTACAATGTTAACAATTGAATTTATGACTGCAATAGTACCTCTATAACTTTCCTCTTAAAATTCTAGCATATGTTGGTTCATTGGTGGGTTATATACAACAGTTATTATAATGCTCTCTGACCTGGTATTGATGCAAGCAACATAAAATTTCTTGAACTCACTTTCTATAGAAAAGTGTATTTCTTCAACCTGAAATTCTTCACTTGCGAGCAGTGCTATCTCTTCACCAATCCTCTCAGATATTTCAACCTTTAATATTATGAAGCCTTTAGGAAAAACTGTGACACTGTTTATGCCTTCACTTAACTTAGTTTCTGTAACCGCTACAATATCTGCCTTACAGTTGCAAATCCTATCCTTTAATTCTACTGCCTTGGCAGCTACCTCATCCATCAGCATCTGTGCACAGAATTCTTAAAAAGGCTGCATCCCCTGATCTTCTATCATTATTTTCTTTATCTCCATTTTAGCTGGAAGAGCTCTGAAACAAAACATTTTCTTGTCTTCTTCATTTCTTCCCCCATTAACCTTGTAGCTTTTTGCAACAAGTTTTTGACCCTTTCTGTCTCTTCCTGTGTTCTGTATAGTCTAATGAACACTGTGTCGAATTCTTGAAGGGCTTTTAGCTTTTTTTTTTACTCATCAGTATTTCTCTACATGTGTTTCCTCTCTCAAAGGTTACTTTCATTGATCTTGCCTTTTCCTCTCTAGAATATTTACCAAGTTTGTGAATGTTTACAATATTCTCTGTACCACATACTACTCCAAGCTTCCTTTTCAGGTCTAATACCCTGTCTTTATTTTTTTCAAGTCTCTCCTGCCATGTTGACTCCTGGGACTCACTAATGCTTGAATTTACCACTAACTTCTCTTTATCAAGTGCCTGCTTAATCAGTGGATTAACCTTTTCCATCACAACATCTTTCATTTTTGCTAATACTGTTTCTCTATAGTCAATTATTTGTACGTTTTCCAGTGTCACTACCCTCTCAGCCTCATTACTGCCACATTCCCCTTTACTGCATCTGCAAAGGAAGTTTTCATGGCATCATGTTCCATATTTAGCTCCTGAAACTCTTTTCTAAACTGTTCGATGTTTTCCTTTATCTGGACATTCCAAGCTGCAATCTCGTCTCTCTCAGAAGAGAGCAGTGAACAAAATTTGATTCATTTAGGTTATTATTCAACTGTTTGTTGCTAATTTCTTGTTTAGAAATTCTGGCCTCTAGTTCACTCTCTTCCCCTTCCAGCTTCTGCATTCGTTTTTCTCGTTCTTTTCTCTCTTGCCATTGTGTCTTATTTGCTTCCTCCAAAAATTTTATTACCTCTCTAAGTATTTCATTCTCTTTCATTTCTCTATCCATATTCCGGATTTTATCATCCAGGTTTATTACAAGGGTCTCAAGGTCCCGGAATTTTTGTTTCAGGCTTCTAAGAATATTCCCCCTCCTACAACCCCTGGAGATCCTCTACCACCCTCCCCTGACCATTAGATGGGGGTTAGGGACAGAGATGGTTTAACTTCACACAGAATTGCTACATCTTCATATAATTTAGTTACTTAGTTCATCTCTTTTCTGGTAACACACATCCTAACTTAAAATTTGACTTTGGTAATTAGAGAAGAAAAAAATACAAAATAAAAGCCCACATGAAGGAAAACTCGAATATGCAGCCGAGGAGACAAACATGATGATTTGAACACCTGTTTCTGTTATATTATCTTCTTAACCTCTATAGCGGTCAATTAGAAGAAAAAGATTGGTCAATTTTTAACCAAGATATGCAATCACGTAACTTGATTTTAAAAAAAAAATAATGAAAGAGAACAGAGCAAAAAGAAAAGAAATAGGAAAACTGTGCTACTTGGCACCTTAACACTGTTGACAGGCATATTTTTCGTATTTACTTATTTATTTTTTCAATTATTTCATATAACAATTTGACCATCAAGTTAAACTATATGTATGGGAAGGATATTGATTTTATCAATATATGGAACCACAGGATCAAGCAATAAGGCTGTAAGAGCTCTCCCCGCATTATGTATGTAATTACCTAATTGTGCTTACGGGAAAGAGCCCCAAGCTCGCAACTTCCCATTTCCTGATTGGTTCCATTTTGTACTTAGTGATACTTATCATACTAATTCTTAAAACTATGGATTGAGTTAGCATGAACTACCTCCTCTCTTAGCGTATTCCAATTATCAACTACTCTTACACTACAAAAAGTACTTCCTTACATCCTGGAAAGAAGTTTTCTTACGAAGCTTCAAACTATAACCTCTAGTTCTAGTGCCAGCCATATCAAAATTTCGATCCTTATTCACCCTGTCATAACCATGAAGGAATTTAAAAACTGGCACCATATTCCCCCTCAATCCTCTAGCTTTGAGTGATGGTAAGTCTAATTCCTTCAGCCTCTCATCATAACTGAGATTACGTATTTCTGGCACCAGTTTAGTGGCATGTCTTTGAACTTTTTCCAGCTTAACTATGAGCTTTTTCAAGTGCGGATTCCAAAATGGGGCTGCATGTTCAAGCTTTGGCCTCACATAGGTTACATAAATATTTCTGAACATTTCCTTGTCCATGTGCCTGAAGGTTATCCTTACATTTGCTAAGAAAGCATATAAGAACATAAGAACATAAGAATAGAGGACACTGCAACATGCCTACTGGCACACACGAGGCAGCTCCATTTTTTAATTGTATTTTCAGCATGTCTAACCTATTCTATTCTACTCTACTTCTTTATTTTATTTTTCTGTTTATGATTTTTCTAATAGCACTAACCTATTCATACCCACCCTACCTCTGTCATATGTCTATCTAATCTACATTTGAAGGTGTCTAAGGTATTGGCATTTACTATCCTACTAGGAAGCTTGTTCCATGCATCAGCTACTCTATTACCAAACCAATTTTTACCAATTTCCCTTCTGAACCTTAATTTATCAAGCTTAAATCCATTATTACGAGTTCTGGTTTGATCATGAATTTTTAAAACTTTATTAATATCTCCCTTGTTAATCCCTTTAAACCATTTATACACTTCAGTCATATCCCCCCTAACTCTTCGCCTCTCTAGAGAATGTAGATTAAGTTTTTTTAATCTGTCCTCATATGGTAGATTTCTGATATTGTGTATCATCTTGGTCATTCTTCGCTGCACTCTCTCCAAGGATTCAATTTCCATTCTATAATAGGGTGACCAGAATTGCACAGCATAATCTAAATGGGGCCTAACTAATGCAAGATAGAGCTGCAAAATAACTTTTTCCGTCCTATTGCTAACGCTTCTTGAGATAAATCCTAAAATTCTGTTTGCTTTATTTCTGACTGCTGTGCATTGCTCTCTTGGCTTAAGACTACTACTCACAAGAACTCCCAAATCCCTTTCACACTGAGAACTCATGATTTCATGGTTATTTAGCTTATAACTAGTATTGTCTTTTATAGTACCCATTTTAACTACATTACATTTTTCAACATTAAATTCCATTTGCCATTTGTCCGACCATTCAGATAATCTATTTAGATCTTCCTGTAAAGCATGAATGTCTTCTTTTCCATTTATAGTTCTACCTATTTTAGTGTCGTCTGCGAATTTACTTAGGTTACTACTGATATCCGAATCCAGATCATTTAGATATACGATGAATAATAGGGGACCCAGTACCGAGCCTTGTGGTACCCCGCTAGTAACCGAGCCCCACTCTGATTTCTCTCCGTTTATGCAAACCCTCTGTTTTCTGTCTTTTAACCATTGTTTGATCCATCTGAGAACAGCTCCTCCTATACCATGAGCTTCCAGCTTTTTAACTAATCTTTTGTGAGGAACTCTATCAAAAGCTTTGCTAAAATCTAGATATATTGTATCATATTCTTTGCCACAATCTACTGCCTCGTAAACTTCTGAATAAAAAGACAGTAAGTTTGTAAGGCACGAAAAACCCTTAAGAAACCCGTGTTGTGAAAGTTTTATCAGTCTGTGTAATTCTAGATGTGCCCTTATTTTATTTGCAATTATGGATTCTAGAATCTTACCCACTGTTGACGTTAAACTTACCGGCCTATAATTATTCTTTTTAACTCGTTCTCCTTTTTTAAATATTGGTACCACATCTGCCAATTTCCACTCCATGGGTACCGATCCTAATTTTATTGAATTATTAAATAATGCAGTTAGTGGACAACTAAGCTCTTCCTTGCATTCCTTTAATATTCTAGCATATATTCCATCAGGTCCCGGAGATTTATGAGCCTTTAATTTATCTATTTCTTTTATTACCTCCTCTCTCGTAATATTTATTGAACTAAGTATTTTATCGGGACTGTCTCTGTAAATGGATTCTACTTCCGGAATATTTTCCAAGTTTTCATTGGTAAATACAGATAAGAAATAATCATTTAAACATGTACACATCACTTTATCGTCATCTGTGATATGGCCATTAGCTACTTCAATTGGTCCGACTTTTTCCTTAAATTTTGTTTGATAATGTTGATAAAACCCTTTAGGATTTTCTTTAGCTTCTCCTGCTATTCTAACTTCGTATTTTCTTTTCGACTCTCTAACTATCTTTTTAACTTCCCTGTTTAACTGTATATATTGCTGCCTCACATGCTCTTCACCTCTTTTTAGTTTCCTGTATATTCCTCTTTTAATGCCTATTTTAATGCCCTTACTATGCCATATATATGTATTTCGTATGTATGCATGCATGTATCATTTGTTTGATATGGACACATGGCAATCGAAAAAATTTCTTTAAACAACTTAGGATTTCAATATAAAGTATATGCTTCTGTTATGTAATGTAGATATGAATACTTATATATTTTAAGTAGTCTATAATTACTTTGACTTCTCTCTTTTTGTTGTTTTGATTCAGGCCAGTTGCGTAAAATAAACATTGTGAATTATACCCAGGGTATTATTGAAAATCCTTTAAAAACAACAGCATATTACATGACATTAGAGATGAGGTAAAATTTGCCGTATGTTCTTTGTGTTTTTACCTTCCCCCCCCAAAAAAAAAAAAAAAAAAACATGGATTCAGAAGAGGCAGGGGCAGACATACAGCTCTAACGTATATATACGAGAAAATAGCCATCTCACAACGTCTCAAAGGAAAGTGCAATGTTGTGAGCAGAGACGTCTCCTCTGCTTTTGACAAAGTATGGAGAGATGGACTTAAATTTAACATTATTGAACTTCAGTTACCCCCATTAATAACAAAAATGCTATCAGACTTTATATCTAACAGAAAGTCAGTTATCAAAATAAACGAACACATGGGAACTCAATTTGAACTCAGAGCAGGTGTTCCCCAAGGATCGAATCTGAGTCCGCTTCTCAATGCTATCTTCACAAGAGATATACCAAAACCAGAACTAGGATGCACAACAATTATATTCGCCGACGACATTACCCAAATAAATACCGACTATAATAAGAACTATTTAGCAAGAAAAACACAACGTGAAATAATCAAAATAAATGAATACGAGAAAAAATGGAAAATCAAAACCAATATTAACATATTCCAACTTTTATCGATTTCAGCTTATACACCATCGGATGTGATAATTAACAATAATAGAATAAATTTCTCCAATAGCCTGAAAACCCTGGGTCTAACTTTAAACAAAACAGGGGTGAAGCCACACATAAACAATAGATTATTACAGTGTAAAATGTTATCAACGAAACCAAGAAGATTTAACCTCCTAAAAACCAAAAATCGAGTCACTTTATACAAAACTTTAATAAGACCTGTATTAATATATAACTTTAAGGAGAATTCTTTCTGAAACACCACCATATGCAGAGAGAATGGAAGAGATTCACAAGAGCCTTAAAGTCGAGGCACTTAATACATATTTATTTAAATTGGCATCTAAAACCTGGGGAAAAATGGAAATCGACTTTCAAGAATTACTCCAGGAAACAAATAACTTAAATAATGAAAGAAACAGTGACCATTCCTGGTGGAAAAGAATTTCCCCAATATTATCAGGAAATCCACCAGAACCGGTATATACCAGATAAAGCAAAAACTCGAGAACTTCTTACAAACTCCCTAAATATTGCACGTGCACATTTGGGTATGCATGTGCATATGTGGATGTACACGGGCAAAATAAAAAGAAAAGAAAAGAATAGTGTGCAAATAGTGTATAAATAGTGTGTAAATAATCTGTAAATAATTAACCATTCTGATCTATCTCTCTCACTGAACTTTTCTTAACAAATACTATCAAAATATAAACAAACTTGGTTCTTAAAAAAAAAAAATAATAATTTCTGCACTTTCTCTACTACTAAATCTCTTTTTTTCTCCTTTACTCAAAAAAGTAAATATATATATATATATATATATATATATATATATATATATATATATATATATATATATATATATATATATATACATGTATGTATGTGTCTGTGGGTATATAACAGTTATTACTAATCAATCAAATAATATCAGAGCTCACCAAGAATGCAAACCTTTAAATAATAGCTAAAGGGAGTCATGTCTGGGCAATGAGAAAATGTTAAGCTGTAGTTAAATTGGAATTTTAATAAAAACTTAGTACAAGGGTCTGCCCCTCTCTATTCATCTCTTCCTTCTTTAATTTTCGTGCTTATCCCCCCAATCCTTCTCATCCTATTTCCCCCTCTCTTCAGTAATGACACCCTGAATAGGGCTAAGAGAGGTCACTCGACGCCGTCACTGTTCTTCCCCCACCTATCCTATCCCTTCCTAACCTAACCTAACCTTTAATATCATTAATCCCTTCTTCTTTTAACCCTCAATCCCACTTAAGTCCTAAGTTCTCTACTAGTAATAAGAGGGGTTGCCTCTATGTTTGCCAATTTATTTAAGTGCTTTTCCTTCCAATCCTCATTATTTAGGTGATGACACCCTGAAAAGGGCTAAGAGAGATCACTCGATGCCATCACTGTTCTTCCCCCTCCTACCCCATCCTATCCTATTCGAATTCAAAGTCAGTAATTAATAACTATTCATTGGGCACCAATAATTCTAAGTAAGAATAAATCAGATTATGACTTTCCTTATGAGGTTTAAGCCAACAATAAGATTATCAGGGCTTACAGTAGTGACCTTATAGAGTTGGTGGCCTTAGTGGACATACAAATGACACATTATTAAGTGTGTATGGCCATTCCTTGCCTTAACAGACCAGGGACGGTGTACTTGAGTGTATGGTTGGCAACCCAAAGTTTCTAGTACCCTTATACCCTTGGAGTTGGTGGTCTTCACGGATGAAAACTCAGCACACATAATTGTTTTTGGCTACCCCTTGCCTCAATGGACTGAAAACGGGGCGCATAATTGTGCATTTGGCGCATTGAAACTCCACCATTTCCCTAACCCAAAAGTGTAGCCCTATATAGTGGTATACAGACCCAAGTGGATAGGAAAGACTGAAACTTGTGAACTTGCCGAGTGCCGGTGGCTTGCAAGCCAAAGGGGATAGGATAGACTGAAATTCCTGCTTGCGAAATTCATAATAGCATCATCTACAAATTAGAGTTTTTTCTTCATGCTAATCATGATGTCCCAGAATTCCTGGAAAATTTACCCGGCAGCTTGGTTCCTTGTTTTCGAAAGCTTCTTTTAAAACAAAGGAAGATAAAAATGAAGCTTGTAAATTTCAGTGTTCATAACAACGCCTCCTACCAACAGTATTGTCAATGCTGAATCAAAGTGTATTTGAAAGGGAAAACTATACAGATCTCAAAGACAAAGTTTTCTCCAGATTTTAAGAAATAAAAGCAGAACTATTTAAAACATTATTATCTAAAACAATATTTACAGGAAAACCCATAATTATTTTTGGGCAAAATAAGATCCAATGTTGCTAACTGTAACATAACTGATGATTTGATTAGGCATAAATTACTCAGGTCTATGCCTCCTATTATCGGTTCTATTCTTGCTGCTAAAAGTTCTGCTTCACTTGATTAATTTAGTAGCATAGCTGATACGATATCTCCAATGGTAAAACCATATGAACTTTATAATATATTCTAAAAAAAAAAAAAAAAAAAAAAACGCTATGAGCCTGCAGTACAACCTCCCTCTCAAGCTAATCAGTGTGTAGAGTACCTCTGCACACTGGCCTTTGGATATAAAATATAATAGGTCTAGACAAAGTGCTAAAATATGCAGTGTTCATATCTTTTATGGTGTTGCAGCAGGCACTTGCAAACCATGGTATGAATGAGCAAGCAAAAGCAGTGTGCAAATGCTTCCTACTTCCCATCCTTCATCTCCAGCTCCTCCAAATTTGGGAAACTAAGTCAGCAGATCAGTGTATATGAGATCTCTGCCATGCATCTTCTATAGATCCATCCATCCATATACCAAAGCCATATTTCTCCATTATAAGGGGGGTGGCTGAGTCAAAGAAAATACTTTGACTTTTTGTGGGAAGTAAATACAGAGGAGGAGATTCCCATTCCCCTTGCTCCACCCCATTTAGTAGTCTCTTACGGCACACAGGGTGACATATATATCACGCCTATGAGTGTCCCATGTACAAGCTAGAAGTCTCACGTGGCTTTCTCTGTTCTCTGAGACCTCACTCAAAATTGGCGGGGAAAACTGGCATTCTTAAGGTGCCCCCTCACCATAGGTTGTAGGGTGTTCCCCCTTCTCTGGAAGCCTATTGGTGGAGGCACGACCAAGAACTATGCCCGCCATCTCTTTGTATGTTTGAATGACTCGAGGGGATAAAAAGGGTCAAACAATGAGCGAGGGGATGCAGAGTATTGTGGGCGCCTATGCGGATAACATTACGTTAAAGGGATGGGGGCATTGGCGCCAAGAGGAACTTTGTAGCATCTAAATGAATTAAGTGTTAAGTATTTTGCATATCTATTATCACCTTACACGCTTCAGCCCTGACCTGTAGTGTAGAAAATCTAAGAAATCTCTATCTATCTACCTTGGCTGTTTCCCCCTTTAACTGGGGGGTAGCCGACATCAAGAAAGGAAAACAATAAGGGGATTACTTTGATCTATGGGCAATGACGAGGGAGCTAGCGACCGTTCAGATGGCACTGCTGGAGTGCCACAGCCCATCCTCCCGGCTCTTCCACAACCTGTGTCGCTTCACAACTGCCAACTCCTCCTACTGCCCCTACCACAGGGCTACCTCTGTAAGATGCAGCCCTGTGGTAACAGCAGATACCTATCAGAGCTGCGTCACAATTGCTCGCCACTCATTCCTATTCCTAGCACGCTCGCTTGCTTCCCTCACATTCATCCTCCTATCATTCAGGGCTCTCCTTACTCAATCCATCCATTCTAACCTAGGCCTCCCTCTAGCATTTCTCCCATCAACTCTCGCATTCATCACCTTTTCCAGCAGCCATTCATCATCCATCCTTTCCACATGGCCAAACCATCTCAGAACATTCATATCTACTCTGGCTGCAATTTCTCTCCTCACACCCATTCTTGCTCTCACCACCTCATTCCTAACCCTATCCAATCGAGATACACCAATAATACGCCTCAGGCATTTCATCTCAAACACATTTAGTTTCCGTCTCTCACTTACTTTCATACCCCATAACTCTGATCCATACATCACAGTTGGCACAACCACTTTCTCATACAAAACTTTCTTAACATTCATTTCCAACCCTCTATTCTTCATCACTCCTTTCAATGCACCCAACACTTTACATCCTTCATTCACTCTGTGACACACATCTGCTTCCACTCCACCATTTGCAGCTATAACCGAGCCTACATACTTAAACCGATTAACTTCCTCAAGTGTCTCTTCATTCAACATAACATTCAATCCAGCACCATCCTCATTTCTTGTACACCTCATAACCTTACTCTTTCCCACATTCACTCGCAACTTCCTTCTCTCACACACCATTCCAAATTCTGACACTAACTGACACAGCTTTTCCTCTGAATCTGCCACCACCACAGTATCATCTGCAAACAGCAACTGATTCAGCTCCCACTCGTTATCATACCCATTTACCATTCTCAAACCTCGACCACGCACTCGCTCATTCACCTCTCTATTTCAACTCCATCAATATACAAATTGAACAGCCATGGTGACATCACACATCCCTGTCTCAATCCCACACTCACTGGAAATCACTCACTCACTTCATTCCCTACCCTAACACAAGCTCTACTGCCCTCATACAAACTCTTCACTGCATGCAACAATTTACCATTAATTCCATATAATCTCAAAACATTCCACATAGCCTCTCTATCAACTCTATCATGCGCTTTCTCCAGATCCAAAAATGCAAAATACACATCCTTACCCTTTGCTAAATATTTCTCACATAACTGCCTAACTATAAAAATCTGATCTATACAACCTCTACCTCTCCTAAAACCACTCTGCACTTCCGCGATTGCATATTCTGTCTTTTCCCTAATCCTATTAACCATTATCCTACCATACACTTTTCCTACCACACTCAACAAACTTAAACCCCTAAAATTACTGCATTCATACACATCTCCCTTACCTTTGTATAGGGGCACTATACAGGCAATCACCCATTCCACTGGCACCAAGGACAACATAAAGCAAATATTAAACACTCTCACTAACCATTCCAATGCAGTCACACCCCCTTCTTTCAACATCTCCGCTCTCACACCATCCATTCCAGGTGCTTTACCTGTTTTCATTTCATACAATGCCCTTTTCACCTCCTCTCTTGTAATCTCTCTCTCATTTTCATCTCCCATTACTGGCCCTTGAACCCCCCCCCCACTGCCACTATAGCTGCCACTCTATCTTCATCAACATTCAGCAAGCACTCAAATTATTCTGCCCATCTTTTCCTTGCATCGTTCCCTCTTAACATCTGTCCATTCACATCTTTCACTGTCTCTTCCATCCCTGATCCACCCTTCCTTACTCTCTTCACTTCTTTCCAAAACTTCTTTTTATTCTCCTCATATGACTAACTAAAGTCCTGTCCCCACCTAACATTTGCCAACCTCTTCTCTTCCTCTACCTTCCGCTTGGTTTCCACATTTTTCTCCCTATATCTTTCATACTTCTCCCTACTTTTACACTGCAGCCATTCCTCAAAAGCCCTCTTTTTCTCTTCCACCTTCATTTTCACCCCTTCATTCCACCACTCGCTGCCCCTCCTCATGCCACCTCCAACAAATCTCTTTCCACACACATCACTTGCATGTCCCACAAAACATTCTTTCATCAACCCCCATTCCTCCCCTAACTCCCCAACTTCACTTTCTTTCACCCTGTCATATGCCACTCTCAACCTGTCCTGATATTCCTGTCTCTTCTCTGGCTTTTTCAACTCTTCCACCTTCACTATTTCCCTTCTACATCCCCCCACACCATTTCCCCACTCTTTTGCTACTACCAATTTTGCTTCAACCAAAAAATGATCAGACATCCCAGCAGCCACACCCCTATATGCATGCACATCTTTCACTCTACCAACCATGCTCTTTGCTACCAACACATAATCCATCAATGCTCCTTCTTTCAATCTTCCATTTGCCACTCTCATCCATGCATACTTATTTATTAACTTCTTCTTAAATAAACTATTACCTATCACCAACTCTTGCTCCACACACATATCTAACAGTCTCTCGCCACTCTCATTCCCACCTGGTACCCCATACTTTCCTACAACACCTTCTATCTCTCCATCACCAACTCTGGCATTCAAGTCACCCAACACATAGTTCCTTCTACTCAGACCATCCACACATCTAGTTAACTCATTCCAGAATTCATCCCGCTCTTCCTCACTTCTCTCACATCTTGGCCCATATGCACTAACAAAAGCCCAACATTCCCTTCCTATCCTAGCCCTCTCCCACATCAGCCTAGATGACACGTCTTTCCATTCCACTACCTTATTTACCATCCATTCACTCAGCAATAATGCCACACCTTCTCTCGCTTTCCCCCTTTCAACCCCAGACACCTTACCCATCACATCACCAAATGCCACTTCTCCTTTTCCTTTCATCTTCGTCTCACACAAAGATGAAAGTAATATCTATACGATAAGGGGAACACGGAGGAAGTATTCTTACCCCCCTCCCTCAGGGGAGGAGTATCTGTATTAATTTTGGATTACAAAGTTCATTCTGGACACAGGAGCAAGCATCTCTATTCTCCTCACCTTAAGGCAGCTATATACAATATGCAACCTAGTACTGTTTGCATTTCTGCTGCAAATAGCAAAACTGTGCCATGCTTTTGTGAGATTTCAATGGACATTGTTTTCCCTTACCTGAGAGAGAACTTTCTACTGGAATTTTGTAGTGGCATCAGTTACTCAACCTTTATTGGGTTTGGATTTCCTCTCCCATTTTTCACTGCTAGTGGATTGCAAGACAAAGACACTGATGGATTCATATACATAAAGACAAATGCCACAACAACTCTTTGCAGGCATAGTTACCCTTATCCACTTAAATAAGTGCAGTAACTTACGTGAATGTGTTCAACAAGCTTTGTTTGATTTCCCAACATTTTTACACCCAAGTGATGCTAATACTACACCTAGTGGTGCCGTGCACTATTGTATTGAAACAAGTGATGCACCACCAACAAACTTACTGTTTCCAGATAAGATATTAATGTTCTTCTAAAGTTATTCTTTCATCAAAATCTTCCTAATCCTCTCCACTACTCTCATTACCAAAGAAAAATCCAGGAGAGTGGCGTCCAGTCAGTGATTACCAAGCTTTGAACTCTATGACCCAACCAGATAGATACCCGCTTCCACATATTTCAAGCCTTTCATATAAATTTCATAGGAAAAGGGTGTTTACAATATTGAATCTATAGAAAGCTTATCACCAAATCCATGTGCATCCAGATGACATCCAAAAATCTGCAATGACTACCCTATGATACGCATATATGCCTTTTGGGCCTAGAAACACCCCTGCAACATTCTAGAAATATATGGACTGCCTATTCAGAAACTGATTTTGTGTTTGTGTACCTGGATGACATCCTTATATTTCCTAGTGATTTGGATGAATATGTAAATCACCTAAGGCTATCTTCAAGATTCTCAGTGACAAGAATTTACAAATCTCACTAGATACATATGTTTTTGTAGTTGCCTCCTTACATTTCCTTGGATTTACAGTGTCTCATCAAGGTATTGCCCCTCTAGAATGTAAAAAATCAGTCATCCAGGACTTCCCATTACTTTGCTGATATAGTGTTCCCCATGACGAAACTTATTAAAGAATTTCCGAATGCTAAGCAGTTACAGTGGGCAGAAGAAGCTGCAAAATCTTTCATTGCCATCAAAGATGCTTTAAAAACTGTGGCATTTTAAGTCATCACGCCCCTGTATTAGATACCCTGAAATTAGTGACTGATTGTTCTGCTTTGGCAGGAACTGCCCTCCATCAAATGGTGAATGGTTTACCTGTGCCTATTGGATTTCTCTCCAAGAGACTAACTGAATCTCACCAGAAGTCCTCTGCATTTGACCGAGAGTTGTTGGTAGCATATTCAGCTGTCTTTCATTTCAAAGATGTAGATGAAGGATGTCAGGTCACCTTATTCACAGACCATAAACCATTTGTTTCTGCTTTTCAAAACAGGAACCCAGCTAAGCCAGACACTCAACAAATACATCTTTTCTTCTTAATGGTGTATACTACCAACATGGAATATATCTGTGGAGGTGTAGACAACACTGTTGCTGATTGCCTTTCAAGACCAACTAATGTCATCTGGATTGTTTTTATTGACTTATATGCAGTAGCTAGTGCCCAAGAATGAAAAAAGAAATAAAATCTTTCTAGAATAGACTCAAAGATATTCCACTGGCTGACAATCAGTTTAACAAGTGTGACATCTCTTAGGAGTGCTCTCGACCTATTGTACCGCAGGTGCTCAGAAAAAATATCTTCAACTTCTTACTTACCATCTCTCTGCCTGGTGCTAAATGTTCTCTCTAACTTATCAAGTCCAGATACTTTTGACTTTGGATGGACAAAGATATACATCAATGGACATGCGTCTACCAGATTTGTAGAGCAACAAAGGTTACACAGTACACTAAATCCCAGATTCTACCATTGAAAATCCCTTGTCAGCGATTTTAGATGCTTCACATTGACAATGCGAGGCCGTTGCCACCCTATTCTTCTCCTGGTGGAGTATTCAGAACTCCTTACCAATATATGCTATCCAGTATTGATTGTTGAACCAAGTGGATTGAAGCACTACCTCTCCTGGAAGTTACAGCAAAAGCAATTGCCCATGCATTTTTCTGTGGAAAGGTTTCCAGATTTTGTGTACCTCTTTATGTCATGACTGATTGAGGAGCCCAGATTGAGTCAGAATTATTTCAAGAACTATCATCCTATGTATGATTCCATCGCCTGCAAACTATAGACTATCATCCATAGGGTAATGGAATGGTAGAACATTCACATAGGATCTTGAAGAAAGTTTTAATGACCAGACAGACAGTGTCCTCCTTCGTCTATGTTATATGCCAAACTCCTCAGGTTATTCACCTTTCACCTTAGTGACTGGAAAACTTCCACTTAGTCCTCGTGCTTTATTTGTGAAACCTCTTGTCTCATCAGGTTCTAGAGTAGATTTTATAAAATCCTTTGTTAAGTACATAATAGAAATTGATATTACTCATTTATCAGACTTCAACAATGCCAAGCATTCCTAAAATTTCATGTGGCTTATTCAATGCACCTAAAGTTTGGGTTTGAGTAGATAATGTTAGAAACCCATTAGAAGCACCATATAATGGCTCTTTTCCAGTGACTGAAAGACATGATGAATATTTAAAGATATGATTGCCTTCAGGATACACCAATAATGTATCTGTAATGAGACTGAAATATTTGGTACAGTGTCCAAGCGTTACTCAACACATTACCAAACTATTATACCAGCAATAATACAAAACTTAATAGTTTAAAGAAAAGAACCCTTTTATATACTCAACAATAACTAATATACAATAAACAAAAATAAAGCAGGCATGTAACTTGAAGCAGAAACATAATATAATACAAAGATTTACATACGTTATATAGTACATCCAAGAATTAGGAGATTCATGTTGCATTACATCAGAGGGCTACCAACCTTTGTAAGCAATATAGAACAAAAGAAATACACAGTGCACTTGTTCACAATGCTACCACATACATTCATTGCAAGAAAGCAAGTATATTACATTCTTCCCTCCTAGGAAAATGTAAGCAATGAGAAAGTAACTAAAGAGTATTTCAATATTGTCACAGTAAAACACAGAAATCTACTTGAAATGAAGGTATCCAGATTCAAACCTGATCTCATCCATAACGGTTGGGGGGGGGACTCAACACACGGGCCAACCTTCTTAATTCAGTGTGCACAGTAGGACGCAGATCATGGTTATTGTAGGAAAATTCAGTACTTTGAATTTCAAGTGATTCTGGAGATCTTGTCACATCCTGCACTTCCACAATCCCCTCTGGATGCATGTGATTCAGTGGACTTTCTGAACCCAAGGCCAAGTCAAGGATGGATACTGTTGATTTACACCCTTCATGATATCTAATGTCAGCATGCATTGGGTTCGCATCAATAAATTCAACCTGCTCCGCTAATGGTTCATGCTTGCTGGACCTAAGGCATCTTTGTAGTAATAATGATCCTGGAGTCAAGAGCCATGATGATATTGAACTTCCAAGACTAGATCGTCATTGGAATCCAAAGAAATGTTCATGTGGGGCCTCATTGTTGCAGTACACAAGTGTCCTTACTGAATGCAATACATTAGGAAACACCATCTCAAAGTGCTGTTTTCCCAAGCCATGAGTTTTAAGTGTTAAACAAATGGCTTTCTAGATAATACCAATTTATTGTTCTACCTGGCCATTGCCAATTGGTTAATAAGGTGTCGTGTCGTCCTATTTGTTGAAACTCCTTTCTGGTTAAGGTACATCTTTAGTTCTTGTGACATGAAAGATGTGCCTTGATCTGAATGAATGAAGCAGGGTATTCCAAACAGGCTAAAGACTGATTCAAAACATTTGATCACAGTTCTTGTATACATATATGGACATGGAAATACGAAGGGAAAACATGAGTATTCATCAACAGTTGTAAGCATGTACTTATTGCAATATGTAGAAGGCAAAGGTCCCTTAAAATCAATACTGAGTCATTCTATCAGTTGAGTAGCTTTAAAGAGCATCCCTTTTGCTGGACGATGGATTTGTGGTTTTAGTTGTGCACAGATTTTACATGAAGCATATGCCTTCTTTACATCCCCCATTGAGAAAGGAAGGTTTTATATCACACAAAATGTAAGAGTCAAGCGACTCCAAGATGGCAAAGACCTTCATAAATGTCAGTAAAATTACACATGGAGAAAACAGAACAGCAATATGCTCTGATCAAGGCATCAGGAGCCACATTCTGTTTGCCAGGACAACACTGTATAGTGTAACTGAACAATGCTAGTTCCACCCTCCACTCTTGTGTTTTGCTATTCTTTACTTTAGTTTGTTTTCTGCTGTCTAGCATAAAAGCTACATAGCGCTGATCAGTAACCAGAGTAAAATGCTGTCTAGCTAAGAAATAATTCCATTTACACACAGCTTCAATAATGGCTGTAGCCTCCCTTTCCACTGCTGAGTTATGCAATTCACTTCCTTGGAGAGTTCTAGACATAAACGCTACAGGGGGACCACCTTGATTAAAGACTGCTGAGATGGTGACTTCTGAAGCATCGCACTCCTCAACAAAAGGATGGTTCTCATCCACAGATTGCAGAGCAGCATCCATAAATTGCTTCTTCAAAAGGTTTAATGCTGCTAATGCTGTTTCACTTAATGCAAAAGTCTTTGTATTTACCAAATGTTGAATGTTTTCAGAGAAATTGGGTATCCATTTCTCATAGTATGCAATAAACCCTTCAGCTCTTTGCAAGGAACCCACATTTGTGGATGGTGGTAGTTCTTGAAGTGGATGCTATCTGTCAGGATCAGTCTTTATAGTATTATCACCTATACATTACCCTAGCACATTGATTATAGGCACAGATATGACTGATCTGGATTCATTGAAAGTTAGATTTCAGCTCTGAACCTCTACAAACTTCTGAACATTTTTATTGTGCTCAGTCTGAGTTTATCCAGCAACAGTAATATTACCTAGATATGGAAAGGTATCCTTGAGATTTTCATCTTCAACTAGTTATCCATTGCAGGCTGAAAAGCAGCTATTCCCTTAGTGACCCCAAATGGGGTCCTTTAAACTGATATAGTCTCCCTGCAGCTTCAAAAGCAGCATACACTTTCTCATATTCTCTACTTTTGACTTGGTGGTATGCACTCTTGTATTCAAAGGTAGAAAATACTTCGTACTTTGCAAGATCATGTACAATGTCCTCAATCCTCGGTAGTGGATATCCATCTAGGTTTGTATACTGGTTAATGGCTTGATAGTAATCAATACAAAGCCTCTTTCTGCACCTGTCAAGCATATATTTCACTACAAGCACCTGAGTTCACCATGGAGATAAGCTTGGTTTAATTATGCTTTCAGATAGTAAATGTGATATTAGGTCCCTTGTAAACAACTGGTCATCCTTACTTTAGTGTCTCAATCTGACAGCTGTAGGTTTACATCCTGCAGGCAGATTTGGGATCAGTGATGGCTTATCAATATCTGCGGTTGCTAGCGCACACAGCGAATTTGCACCAGTAATCTCCGAATCAGGTTTATTTCCTCTATACTGAAAAGTTACATGTTTGTGTTGTTTCTGGAAGTCATGGGCCAAAATAATATCACAACATAGATCCTTTAAAACTCCTAAATGAGTTGATGGACAGCTTTGAACATTATGCATCATATCTACTATGACAAACCCAGGTAAACCTGTATTTTTAGAGATATTGCTGCTACTGAAATCTCATTCGCAGGATACATGTCCTCAACTTAACAATCATCTCCAGCATGATAATATCTACTGGAATAGAAATTAATGGAACAATAGTGAGTTTTCTAGTGTACAGTGGTGACAGTATTAATGTAATACTTGTTAAATATGTACCTAAGCACATTTTAAGCCATTGTGATACTATGTTTGAGGCTGTCATACTCAACAGTGAAACTCATCGGAATATATGGAATTGTCATTAGAAATTGTAAAAAAATTAATAAATATTAAGCGGAATTAGTTGTTATTGTAGAGGAGTATACCATTTTTTTTAACAGAACTTCAGAACAAATGGGTCTTATCACAGTGAACTAAGAGAAGATTTGTGCTTTAAATGACAGTTTCAATGAATATGCTGATTTTTTAATGATGAGTTAGGCACTCATCCAGCAATTTTTTCATTTAACTATTAACAAATGTGTGTAATCTATTGCCATAACTTCATGCAGACTTCCAGTTTGTCAAAAGAAAAAGGTAAATTCTAGAAAGGATGGAAAAGAAAACTATTGTATGTAAAGTTGATGACCCAATAGAGTGGGTTATCAGAATGATCACTACAACAAAGAGTAATGGGGATATAATGGTGTGTATAAATCCTCAAATGTCAAATAAAACACAAAAGCGAGATTTCCATCCAATGCTAATTTTAGATTTTGTATTAACTAAGCTATCAAATGCCAAAGATTTCTCTAGCCTTTATCTTAAAAATGGCTATTGACAGTGTTTGCTTGATAGTGAATTTAGTAAGTTAACTACTTTCCAAACGCCATGAGGTAGATAAAGATGGCTAAGGTTGCCCATTGCTTGGATGTGAGTAGTGAAATTTTTTGAAAGAAAATTCAAATGGCACTTGATGGTTTTGAAGATATTGTGTGTGTAGCTGATGATATCTTAGTATATGGTACTGGTGATAAGCATGAGCAAGCTGAGTAAGACCATGTTATTAAATTGCATAAATTGTTAAGTAAATGTAAAGTAATAGGTAAAAAGTTAAATAAAGTCAAGACTTAAGTTAAGAAGTTTGAGAGTACTTTTCTTGGCCAGAAGATGACTTGTAATCGCTTGAAACCTGTTCTGTTTAAAAGTGTAAGCAATTTAGAACATGGATTCTCCAACAAATGTGCTGGTTTAGAGATTTGCAAATATGGTTAATTATTTAGCAAAATTATTGCCTAATTTGTTGAAACTGATGACACCATTAACACAGTTAATACAGCAATATGTTGAGTGGAAATGGACTGATGATCATTATAAAGTATTTAAAAAAAAAATTCCACAGTACATGTCTTGCAGTACTATTATGGTTATTGATGACTTAGTCATCCAGTGTGATGCTTCACAGAAAGGATTAGGTGCAGCCCTAATCCAATCTGGTAAGCCCATTGTATATGCAAGTCAAGCAGTGATTGGTACAGAAACTCAGTGTGTGCAAATTGAAAACATAGTACTTTCAATTGTATTTGCTCGAGAGAAATTCCATCAATATACTTTTAGTAGGAAAACTTTTGTGAAAACTAATCATGAACCATCAGAGACAATAATTCTCAAACCTTTGTGTACAGCCCCTAAAAGGATACAGGCTATTCTCATGAGAATTTTATAAAATTATTTACAAATTAAACACAAAAGAGGATGTAAAATGCTACTAGCTGCTACTTTGTCACGTTCAAATCCAAATCTAAATCCACTCTCTTATTTGTAGGGGGTGATCGTTCATTGAAATGAACATCTTTCTTACTCTTATTTGTTTTCCTTCACATCTCATGTCCACTTCTGTGCCAAGTATTTTTTTTTCCTTAGCATCATTTTGTGTTTAGTAATGTCATCTACACTCTAAGAAAAATACCCATTGAAAAGTTCAGAAAACTATATATTTTAATTTTTGTAAATGTTTTGAACTACCTAAGTCAGCAAGTTTGTTTGGGATAGTAATCATCCTCAAATACACTGGCATCCCCCCCAAAAAAAAAAAGAAAATATATAATATCTAATTTTCGAATCAATTCAAAGGATTTCTTTATTATTTTGATATTTGTTCTCTAGAAGTTGGTACTTTTGAGTGCAGATGGTTAGGCTACCATTAGTTATAGTGCATGGAATAAAATTAAATGGGACCCACTTAACAGAGAATAAAACGGTTTTTTTTTAATTTGAGTGAAGGAAAGGAGCAGAACAATAACCATTTTTACTGAGTGAACACTGCAAGCCACAGGATCATCAGAGTGGCTTTTGCACTGCATATTGCTGATGTTGCCTTTTTTTGTGTCTTCGAGGAAAACCATAAAGTTTACTGGTGGCAGACATGATTCTGTGAGTAAGAAAGTCGCATTTCGTACGTACGAGTAGATATTTTGCTATCTTGGATAGTTTGCTGGAACACAGGCTCATATCCAGTACACAGACATCGACAAGTTTGAAAGCTTTTAGGAGAGGAAATGTGTAAGGGTTTCATTGACTTACATGCCTACACTAATCGTGGTTAAGAGTGATTTTGCCGGCCGTGGAATTGAGTACTCTTAAGCATACTGAATACATATCACAACATATTCAGGGATCATTGTGAAGATTGGAATATATCTGTCAAGTTCGAGGATTTTATTGTCAGAATGTATGCATCCTCTTCTGCAGCGCATGAAATAACTAAACTTCCTTATAATATGTTTTGTGTAATACATGGCAAAGTGAAATCCAGTCACCTTCCACCATGCATGGACTTCCTGTGCATGCCTGTATTTATCTCAAGTTATGTAGTTCCAATTTGGAAGCAGTGCCTTGCGATAATCAGCTGTGCCAGATCCTAAAGGATATGGCTGGACTACGAATAAGGATGAGATCACTGGCAACTGTTATTGCATTGGACCTGATGTCATACAGGTTTACTCGTACCTGCAAACCATTAGGCTGCTGCACCTGCCTGACCATTTAAATAAAGAACACAGACATGTGCAAACTGCAGACATGCAGAAATTAATAGACAGAAGTAGAAGTCGAGGTAGAGCAGAGGATCTAGTGCTGATGATGAATATAAATGACTAGGGTATTAATTTATTTTATGTGACTTCGTTGCAGCCAGTTTACATTTATACCAAGTGGATCTGGTGTAAAATCAAAGTGTATGCAGTGCAAAAATTTTGATTTTCTTGAGTTTGGGTAATTACACATACATTCAAATATATCTGGAATTATTTGTTTTAATCTAAAAGCCCTAAGTTTTAGTTTTATCTTAATACTATATTTGTAAATATATTCAAGCCTAACGAATGCTATGGCAATCATTGGTTTAATAATGTCTTTTTATATCCAATGACAGGTATGCAATATAAAGTAAAAAAAATCTAGCCCACATCAAATTGAAAACTGCAAAAGCAAACACTTTTTGAGAATTATGCAAAGATAACTTTTGAAAATATAAAGAATTTAAAAAACAATTAAATTTACCAACCTGGTTGTACCGATATGTGAAAAACCTGACCTGGGCACTTTTACCATTACACAAATTAGTGCAATATGCCATTCTTATTATATAAGGTGTGGCTCTGATGCTGCTGAGGAATATGATAGACTCTTTTTCTTCAAGAGCAGGCTGCAGATATATTGTAATTACTTAATTGTGCTTACGGAAAAGGAGCCCTATGCTCGTAACTCCCCGTCTCCTGGTCGGTTCCAACTACACCACTGAAGGTCTAAAGAAGAAGCAAACCTTAAGGGCGGATTACACAGTCAAACGGTTCGTCGAACGCAGTTCGACAGACAAGTGTTTGAAGTGATGTTTGAACGTGTGAACGGGGTATTTGGTTGTTGAACACGTTTGTCGAACGTGTTCGACAACCAAATACCCCGTTCACACGTTCGAACTTCACTTCAAGCACTTGTCTGTCAAACCGTGTTCGACAAACCGTTTGACCGTGTGAACCCCCCTTTACAGTTAACTGCAATACGAGGAATGTGCGCATTCTTTCTGAATGCCTCTTCTTTCATATTGTCGTAGTGTTAATCACTACGTTAATATTAATACCAGAAGGGTGCAAGCTAAGAATGGACAAGCGGTGGTTCATTTAACTTAATTTATTTTAGAGTACAACATATACGACGCCTCAGTGCCCCCAACCCTTATGGCTATCAAAAACTCTGATCTATACGTGCCCCGGGGAAAGTACTGACTAAAACTCAAACTCTCTGACTGCCTCGGGTATTCTTGATGTACCCAAAGGGCAGGGTGTGTCATCTTGTACAGGTTTGCCAATAGGCTTCAGGATCAAAGGGGAGTTCCTTCTCTTTGGGGAGAGGTTATTTCAACAAGCCTATTGGGCAGAAGAGGGTCTAAATCGCTCAGGGCTATTGGGTATCTCTCCAGGGTATGTACGTACGTACGAGTCAAATGTTTGTGTTTCTTGTGGTTTTGGGAACAGTGGACTTCTTGTCCTTTCCCATCCTCTTGAGGTACTTGACGCCAGATGCTAAGTCCCTTGGGTCCAGCCATTTATCTCGTTGACACCTTGGAAAAACATTGACCGTACCCAAGAAAAACAATTGGGAGAGTATTCAATTTCACCCTTGATCTCCAACCTCGCATGTTTTTCTTCAGGACTTGTTTCAGGTTTCGGGATTCACGTCCTGACTTCAGCAGGACTTCATATAACTTCAGCAAGACTTCAGATGCTTGCGACATCTCCCACTGCCAAACTGAAATTTCTCTATTTCTATATATCCTAACTGACATTATTTAAAAAAAAAAAGGGGTCGAATTATTTAAATGATTGTCTAATAATTCCTATTTCTATGAAATTCTAAACAGATTACAGGAACATACAATTATTCTTATTGCTCTATAACAATCATAAGTAAGAACTCCTATCTAGACAATCTAGAACATGCAAAGCATCTATTTTCTTTGGAAAGACTAATACAAACATATTCTTATACTAACTATTAAAAAGTAGAAAAATGAAAAATAAACTTAAGCATTACAATTACAATATACAATTATTCATTATTAAGCATTAATTAAGATCAAACGAAATTTAAATCATTACGTTACTTTTTTTTCTCAAAAAAATACATAGTTTGGTTGTGTATAATTACGGTAAAATATGAATCATGATTTAATTTTTGCGTCCATTGAGTTCACAGAAGAACCCACCCCTTCATTTAATTCTTAGGTTGTGAGGCGGTATGCAGATCTTTGTGAAGACTCGTGCTGAAATAAAAACCCTACCTAGGACCTGGAGCCATACGACGCCCTTTCAAATGTAAATTCAACAACCAATGGTAATAATAAAAAAATAAAAAATAAAGATTTAACATTCTTATTGCAATATGTACTTATGCTTCAATGACAACAAGGTTACAATAGTTCAAATGAAATCAGTATGATTACGTCAGACAAATTATATAGAACATAAGTATGTATGAATTTTCAAATTGCAATAGTTAATAACATACTACTTTAAAAATATAGGATTCAGCATGCATAATCAGTCAATGGC
>JAXCGZ010000853.1:0-10000 GCA_037179515.1 Halocaridina rubra
AGTTTAGGTTAAGTTAGGTTAAGTTAGGTTCAGTTAGGTTAGGTTAGGTTAGGTTAAGTTAGGTTAAGTTAGGTTAGGTTAGGTTTGGTTAAGTTAGGTTAGGTTAGGTTAGGTTAGGTTAGGTTAAGTTGTGTTAGGTTAGGTTAGGTTAGGTCAAGTTAGGTTAGGTTAGGTTAGGTTAGGTTAGGTTAAGTTAGGTTAGGTTAGGTTAGATTAGGTTAGGTTAGGTTTGGTTAGGTTAAGTTAGGTTAGGTTAGGTTAGGTTAGGTTAGGTTAGGTTGTTAGGTTAGGTTAGGTTAAGTTAGGTTAGGTTAGGTTTGGTTAGGTTAAGCTAGGTTAGGTTAGGTTAGGTTAGGTTAGGTTAGGTTAAGTTAGGTTAGGTTAGGTTAGGTTAGGTTAAGTTAGGTTAGGTTAGGTTAGGTAAGGTTAGGTTAAGTTAGGTTAGGTTAGGTTAGGTTTGGTTAAGTTAGGTTAGGTTAGGTTTGGTTAGGTTAAGTTAGGTTAGGTTAGGTTAGGTTAGGTTAGGTTAAGTTAGGTTAGGTTAGGTTTGGTTAGGCTTGGTTAGGTTAAGTTAGGTTAGGTTAGGTTAGGTTAGGTTAGGTTAAGTTAGGTTAGGTTAGGTTAGGTTAGGTTAGGTTAGGTTAGGTTAGGTTAAGTTAGGTTAGGCTAGGTTTGGTTAGGTTAAGTTAGGTTAAGTTAGGTTAGGTTTGGTTAGGCTAGGTTAGGTTAGGTTAGGTTAGGTTAGGTTAGGTTAGGTTAAGTTAGGTTAGGTTAGGTTAAGTTATGTTAGGTTAGGTTAGGTTAGGTTAAGTTAAGTTAGGTTAGGTTAGGTTAGCTTAGGTTAAGTTAGGTTAGGTTAGGTTAGGTTAGGTTAGGTTAGGTTAGTTTAGGTTAGGTTAGGTTAAGTTAGGTTAGGTTAGGTTAGGTTAGGTTAAGTTAGGTTAAGTTTGGTTTGGTTAGGTTAGGTTAGGTTAGGTTAAGCTAGGTTAAGTTAGGTTAGGTTAGGTTAAGTTAGGTTAGGTTAGGTTAGGTTAGGTTAGGTTAGTAGTTAGGTTAGGTTAGGTTAGGTTAGGTCAAGTTAGGTTAGGTTAGGTTAGGTTAGGTTAAGTTAGGTTAGGTAAGGTTAGGTTAGGTTAGGTTAGGTTAAGTTAGGTTAGGTTAGGTTAGGTTAGGTAAAGTTAGGTTAGGTTAGGTTAGGTTAGGTTAGGTTAGGTTAAGTTAGGTTAGGTTAGGTTTGGTTAGGTTAAGTTAGGTTAGGTTAGGTTAGGTTAGGTTAAGTTAGGTTAGGTTAGGTTAGGTTAGGTTAGGTAAAGTTAGGTTAGATTAGGTTAGGTTAGGTTAAGTTAGGTTAGGTTAGGTTAGGTTAGGTTTGGTTAAGTTAGGTTAGGTTAGGTTAGGTTAGGTTAAGTTAGGTTAGGTTAGGTTAGGTTAGGTTAAGTTAGGTTAAGTTAGGTTAGGTTAGGTTAGGTTAAGTTAGGTTAGGTTAGGTTAGGTTAGGTTAGGTTAGGTTTGGTTAGGTTAAGTTAGGTTAGGTTAGGTTAGGTTAAGTTAGGTTAGGTTAGGTTAGGTTAGGTTAAGTTAGGTTAGGTTAGGTTAGGTTAGGTTAGGTTAGGTTAAGTTAGGTTAGGTTAGGTTAGGTTAGGTTAGGTTAAGTTTGGTTAGGTTAGGTTAGGTTAGGTTAGGTTAGGGTAGGTTAAGTTAAGTTAGGTTAGGTTAGGTTAGGTTAGTTTAAGTTAGGTTAGGTTAGGTTAGGTTAGGTTAGGATAAGTTAGGTTAGGTTAGGTTAGGTTAAGTTAGGTTAGGTTAGGTTAGGTTAGGTTAGGTTAGGTTAGGTTAGGTTTGGCTCGGTTAGGTTAGGTTAGGTTAAGTTAGGTTTAGTTAGGTTAGGTTAGGTTAGGTTAAGTTAGGTTAGGTTAATTTAGGTTAGGTTAGGTTAAGTTAGGTTAGGTTAGGTTAGGTTAGGTTAAGTTTGGTTAGGTTAGGTTAGGTTAGGTTAGGTTAGGTTGTTAGGTTAGGTTAGGTTAGGTTAGGTTAAGTTAGGTTAGGTTAGGTTAGGTTAGGTTAGGTTTGGTTAGGTTAAGTTAGGTTAGGTTAGATTAGGTTAGGTTAGGTTAGGTTAGGTTAAGTTAGGTTAGGTTAGGTTAAGTTAGGTTAGGTTAGGTTTGGTTAGGTTAAGTTAGGTTAGGTTAGGTTAGGTTAGGTTAGGTTAGGTTAAGTTAGGTTAGGCTAGGTTAGCTTAGGTTAGGTTAGGTTAGGTTAGAGGTTAGGTTAGGTTAGGTTAGGTTAGGTTAGGTTAGGTTAAGTTAGGTTAGGTTAGGTTAGGTTAGGTTAAGTTAGGTTAGGTTATGTTAGGTTAAGTTAGGTTAGGTTAGGTTAGGTTAGGTTTGGTTAGGTTAAGTTAGGTTAGGTTAGGTTTGGTTAGGTTAGGTTAGGTTTGGTTAGGTTAAGTTAGGTTAGGTTAGATTAGGTTAAGTTAGGTTAGGTTAGGTTAAGTTAGGTTAGGTTAGGTTTGGTTAGGTTAAGCTAGGTTAGGTTAGGTTAGGTTAGGTTAGGTTAGGTTAAGTTAGGTTAGGTTAGGTTAGGTTAGGTTAGGTTAGGTTAGGTTTGATTAGGTTAAGTTAGGTTAGGTTAGGTTAGGTTAGGTTAGGTTAAGTTAGGTTAGGTTAGGTTAGGTTAGGTTAAGCTAGGTTAGGTTAGGTTAGGTTAGGTTAAGTTAATTTCCCTGAAAAATCCCTACAAATCAATAAAAATTCCTAAAATTCCCCAATAATCCATAAAAATTCATTAATAATCCATAGAAATCATTAAAAAATCCATACACATCTTCACAAATTACTTAAAATCACTAGAAATAAATTAAAATTCGAAAAAACTCCATAAAAATCTCTAAAAATCATTAGATATTACCAAAAATGCATAGAAATTCCTAACAAAATCCATAAAAATCTTTAAAAATATCTAAATATCCCTAAAATTCACTAAAAATACCTTAAAATCTCTAGAAATCCTTAAAGACCTATAAAGAAATGGTAAAAATCTCTAAAAATCGCTAAATTCAACTAATATTCCCTAAAATTTTCTAAAACTCCTGAAAAATCCCTTTAAATAACGAAAAATTCCTAAATTTTTCTAAAAATCCTTAAAAATTTATAAAAACCAATAAAAATTTCTAAAAAAAATCTCTAAAAAAATCCTTAATATTCCTAAAAATTCATAAAAATACCAAAAATCTGTAAAAATCCATGCAAATCCCTAAAAATCCATTAAAAATCTTAAAAAATCTCTAAAAATCTCTAAGAATCCCATAAATTTTTCTAAAAATCCTTAAAAACTCCTAAAAATTCATAAATATTCAAAAAAATTCCTTTAAAATCTCTAAAAATCCCAAAAATTCCATAAAATTCCAAAGAAAAATCACTACAAATGAATTAAAATTCCTGAAAATCCCATAAAATCCAAAAAAAATCATTAATAATCCATGGAAATCCCTAAAAAATCCATAAATATCTTTAAAAATTACTTAAAATCCCTACAAATAAATGAAAATTGGAAAAAAATCCATAAAGATATCTAACAAAATCTTTTGTTATTACCAAAAATTAGAAAAGATTTTGACCATTTCTTTATAGGTCTTTAAGGATTTCTAGAGATTTTAAGGTATTTTTAGTGAATTTTAGGGATATTTAGAGATTTTTAAAGATTTTTATGGATTTTGTTAGGAATTTCTATGCATTTTTGGTAATATCTAATAATTTTTAGAGATTTTTATGGATTTTTTTCGAATTTTAATTTATTTCTAGTGATTTTAAGTAATTTTTGAAGATGTGTATGGATTTTTTAATGATTTCTATGGATTATTAATGAATTTTTATGGATTATTGGGGAATTTTAGGAATTTTTATTGATTTGTAGGGATTTTTCAGGGAAATTTTATGGATTTTTAGAGATTTTTATAGATTTTTAAAGAATTTTTTGAATTTTTCGGGATTTGTAGGGATTTTTATGGATTTTAATGTTTTTTTTAACGATTTTTAGCGATTTATTGGGATTTTTAATGAGTTCTAGGGATTTTTTGAGATTTTTAGAGATTTTTATGGACTTTTAATGATTTTTAGATTTTCTTAGGATTTTAGTATATTTTAGTGATTTTTTGAGATTTTAGGATATTTATATATATATTTTTATTAATTTCTATGTTTCTTTTGTGATTTTTAGAGATTTTAGATTTTTTGGATTTTTTAGGAATTTTCATGGATTTTTAGTTATTTTTATTGATCTTAAGAGATTTTAACCTAACCTAACCTAACCTAACTAACTAACTAACCTAACCTAACCTAACCTAACTAACCTAACCTAACCTAACCTAACCTAACCTACTAACCTAACCTAACCTAACCTAACCTAACCTAACCTAACTTAACCTAACCTAACCTAACCTAACCTAACCTAACCTAACCTAACCTAACCTAACCTAACCTAACCTAACCTAACTAACCTAACCTAACCTAACCTAACCTAACTAACCTAACCTAACCTAACCTAACATAACTAACCTAACCTAACCTAACCTAACCTAACCTAACTACCTAACCTAACCTAACCTAACCTAACCTAACCTAACCTAACCTAACCTAACCTAACCTAACCTAACCTAACCTAACCTAACCTAACCTAACCTAACCTAACCTAACCTAACCTAACCTAACCTAACCTAACCTAACCTAACCTAACCTAACCTAACCTAACCCAACCTAACCTAACCTAACCTAACCTAACCTAACCTAACCTAACCTAACCTAACCTAACCTAACCTAACCTAACCTAACCTAACCTAACCTAACCTAACCTAACCTAACCTAACCTAACCTAACCTAACCTAACCTAACCTAACCTAACCTAACCTACCTAACCTAACCTAACCTAACCTAACCTAACCTAACCTAACCTAACCTACCTAACCTAACCTAACCTAACCTAACCTAACCTAACCTAACCAACCTAACCTAACCTAACCTAACCTAACCTAACCTAACCTAACCTAACCTAACCTAACCTAACCTAACCTAACCTAACCAACCTACCAACCTAACCTAACCTAACCAACCTACCACCTAACCTAACCTAACCTAACCTACCACCTAACCTAACCTAACCTAACCTACCAACCTAACCTAACCTAACCTAACCTAACCTAACCTAACCAACCTAACCTAACCTAACCTAACCTAACCTAACCTAACCTAACCTAACCTAACCTAACCTAACCTAACCTAACCTAACCTAACCTAACCTAACCTAACCTAACCTAACCTAACCTAACCTAACCTAACCTAACCTAACCTAACCTAACCTAACCTAACCTAACCTAACCTAACCTAACCTAACCTAACCTAACCTAACCTAACCTAACCTAACCTAACCTAACCTAACCTAACCTAACCTAACCTAACCTAACCTAACCTAACCTAACCTAACCTAACCTAACCTAACCTAACCTAACCTAACCTAACCTAACCTAACCTAACCTAACCAACCTAACCTAACCAACCTAACCTAACCTAACCTAACCTAACCTAACCTAACCTAACCTAACCTAACCTAACCTAACCTAACCTAACCTAACCTAACCTAACCTAACCTAACCTAACCTAACCTAACCTAACCTAACCTAACCTAACCTAACCTAACCTAACCTAACCTAACCTAACCTAACCTAACCTAACCTAACCTAACCTAACCTAACCTAACCTAACCTAACCTAACCTAACCTAACCTAACCTAACCTAACCTAACCTAACCTAACCTAACCTAACCTAACCTAACCTAACCTAACCTAACCTAACCTAACCTAACCTAACCTAACCTAACCTAACCTAACCTAACCTAACCTAACCTAACCTAACCTAACCTAACCTAACCTAACCTAACCTAACCTAACCTAACCTAACCTAACCTAACCTAACCTAACCTAACCTAACCTAACCTAACCTAACCTAACCTAACCTAACCTAACCTAACCTAACCTAACCTAACCTAACCTAACCTAACCTAACCTAACCTAACCTAACCTAACCTAACCTAACCTAACCTAACCTAACCTAACCTAACCTAACCTAACCTAACCTAACCTAACCTAACCTAACCTAACCTAACCTAACCTAACCTAACCTAACCTAACCTAACCTAACCTAACCTAACCTAACCTAACCTAACCTAACCTAACCTAACCTAACCTAACCTAACCTAACCTAACCTAACCTAACCTAACCTAACCTAACCTAACCTAACCTAACCTAACCTAACCTAACCTAACCTAACCTAACCTAACCTAACCTAACCTAACCTAACCTAACCTAACCTAACCTAACCTAACCTAACCTAACCTAACCTAACCTAACCTAACCTAACCTAACCTAACCTAACCTAACCTAACCTAACCTAACCTAACCTAACCTAACCTAACCTAACCTAACCTAACCTAACCTAACCTAACCTAACCCAACCTAACCTAACCTAACCTAACCTAACCTAACCTAACCTAACCTAACCTAACCTAACCTAACCTAACCTAACCTAACCTAACCTAACCTAACCTAACCTAACCTAACCTAACCTAACCTAACCTAACCTAACCTAACCTAACCTAACCTAACCTAACCTAACCTAACCTAACCTAACCCAACCCAACCTAACCTAACCTAACCTAACCTAACCTAACCTAACCTAACCTAACCTAACCTAACCTAACCTAACCTAACCTAACCTAACCTAACCTAACCTAACCTAACCTAGCCTAACCTAACCTAACCCAACCTAACCTAACCTATGTAACCTAACCCAACCAAACCTAACATAACCTAACCTAACCTAACCTAACCTAACCTAACCTAACCTAACCTAACCTAACCTAACCTAACCCAACCCAACCCAACCTAACCTAACCTAACCTAACCTAACCTAACCTAACCTATAATCTATCCTAACCTAGCCTAACCTAACCTAACCTAACCTAACCCATCCTCCTAACCTAACCTAACCTAACCTAACCTAACCTAGGTTACATTAGGTTAAGTTAGGTTAGGTTAGGTTTGGTTAGGTTAGGATAAGGTAGGTTAGGTTAGGTTAGGTTAAGTTAGGTTAGGTTAGGTTAAGTTTGGTTAGGTTAAGTTAGGTTAGGTTAATTTAGGTTAGGTTAAGTTAGGTTAGGTTAGGTTAGGTTAGGTTAGGTTAAGTTAGGTTAGGTTAGGTTAGGTTAGGTTAGGTTAGGTTAAGTTAGGTTAGGTTAGGTTAGGTTAGGTTAGGTTAAGTTAGGTTAGGTTAGGTTAGGTTATGTTAGGTTAAGTTAGGTTAGGTTAGGTTAGGTTAGGTTAAGTTAGGTTAGGTTAGGTTTGGTTAGGTTAAGTTAGGTTAGGTTAGGTTAGGCTAGGTTAGGTTAAGTTTGGTTAGGTTAGGTTAGGTTAGGTTAAGTTAGGTTAGTTTAAGTTAGGTTAGGTTAGGTTAAGTTAGGTTATGTTATGTTAGGTTAGGTTAGGTTAGGATAATTTAGGTTAGGTTAGGTTAGGTTAAGTTAGGTTAGGTTAGGTTAGGTTAGGTTAAGTTAGGTTAGGTTAGGTTAGGTTAGGTTAGGTTAGAGTTAGGTTAGGTTAAGTTAGGTTCAGTTAGGTTAGGTTAGGTTAGGTTAAGTTAGGTTAAGTTAGGTTAGGTTAGGTTAGGTTAAGTTAGGTTAGGTTAGGTTAGGTTAGGTTAGGTTAAGTTGTGTTAGGTTAGGTTAGGTTAGGTCAAGTTAGGTTAGGTTAGGTTAGGTTAGGTTAGGTTAGTTAGGTTAGGTTAGGTTAGGTTAGGTTAGGTTAAGTTAGGTTAGGTTAGGTTAGATTAGGTTAGGTTAGGTTTGGTTAGGTTAAGTTAGGTTAGGTTAGGTTAGGTTAGGTTAGGTTAGGTTGTTAGGTTAGGTTAGGTTAAGTTAGGTTAGGTTAGGTTTGGTTAGGTTAAGCTAGGTTAGGTTAGGTTAGGTTAGGTTAGGTTAGGTTAAGTTAGGTTAGGTTAGGTTAGGTTAGGTTAAGTTAGGTTAGGTTAGGTTAGGTTAGGTTAGGTTAAGTTAGGTTAGGTTAGGTTAGGTTTGGTTAAGTTAGGTTAGGTTAGGTTTGGTTAGGTTAAGTTAGGTTAGGTTAGGTTAGGTTAGGTTAAGTTAGGTTAGGTTAGGTTTGGTTAGGCTAGGTTAGGTTAAGTTAGGTTAGGTTAGGTTAGGTTAGGTTAGGTTAAGTTAGGTTAGGTTAGGTTAGGTTAGGTTAGGTTAAGTTAGGTTAGGTTAGGTTAGGTTAGGTTAAGTTAGGTTAAGTTAGGTTAGGTTTGGTTAGGCTAGGTTAGGTTAGGTTAGGTTAGGTTAGGTTAGGTTAAGTTAGGTTAGGTTAGGTTAAGTTATGTTAGGTTAGGTTAGGTTAGGTTAAGTTAAGTTAGGTTAGGTTAGGTTAGCTTAGGTTAAGTTAGGTTAGGTTAGGTTAGGTTAGGTTAGGTTAGGTTAGTTTAGGTTAGGTTAGGTTAAGTTAGGTTAGGTTAGGTTAGGTTAGGTTAAGTTAGGTTAAGTTTGGTTCGGTTAGGTTAGGTTAGGTTAGGTTAAGCTAGGTTAAGTTAGGTTAGGTTAGGTTAAGTTAGGTTAGGTTAGGTTAGGTTAGGTTAGGTTAAGTTAGGTTAGGTTAGGTTAGGTTAGGTCAAGTTAGGTTAGGTTAGGTTAGGTTAGGTTAGGTTAAGTTAGGTTAGGTAAGGTTAGGTTAGGTTAGGTTAGGTTAAGTTAGGTTAGGTTAGGTTAGGTTAGGTAAAGTTAGGTTAGGTTAGGTTAGGTTAGGTTAGGTTAGGTTAGGTTAGGTTAGGTTAGGTTTGGTTAGGTTAAGTTAGGTTAGGTTAGGTTAGGTTAGAGTTAGGTTAGGTTAGGTTAGGTTAGGTTAGGTTAGGTTAAGTTAGGTTAGATTAGGTTAGGTTAGGTTAAGTTAGGTTAGGTTAGGTTAGGTTAGGTTTGGTTAAGTTAGGTTAGGTTAGGTTAGGTTAGGTTAAGTTAGGTTAGGTTAGGTTAGGTTAGGTTAAGTTAGGTTAAGTTAGGTTAGGTTAGGTTAGGTTAAGTTAGGTTAGGTTAGGTTAGGTTAGGTTAGGTTAGGTTAGGTTTAGGTTAGGTTAGAGTTAGGTTAGGTTAGGTTAGGTTAGGTTAGTTAGGTTAGGTTAGGTTAGGTTAGGTTAGGTTAGGTTAGGTTAGGTTAAGGTTGGTTAGGTTAGGTTAGGTTAGGTTAGGTTAAGTTATAGGTTAGGTTAGGTTAGGTTAGGTTAGGTTAAGTTAGGTTAGGTTAGGTTAGGTTAGGTTAGGATAAGTTAGGTTAGGTTAGGTTAGGTTAAGTTAGGTTAGGTTAGGTTAGGTTAGGTTAGGTTAGGTTAAGTTAGGTTTGGCTCGGTTAGGTTAGGTTAGGTTAAGTTAGGTTTAGTTAGGTTAGGTTAGGTTAGGTTAAGTTAGGTTAGGTTAATTTAGGTTAGGTTAGGTTAAGTTAGGTTAGGTTAGGTTAGGTTAGGTTAAGTTAGGTTAGGTTAGGTTAGGTTAGGTTAGGTTAGGTTGTTAGGTTAGGTTAGGTTAGGTTAGGTTAAGTTAGGTTAGGTTAGGTTAGGTTAGGTTAGGTTTGGTTAGGTTAAGTTAGGTTAGGTTAGATTAGGTTAGGTTAGGTTAGGTTAGGTTAAGTTAGGTTAGGTTAGGTTAAGTTAGGTTAGGTTAGGTTTGGTTAGGTTAAGTTAGGTTAGGTTAGGTTAGGTTAGGTTAGGTTAGGTTAAGTTAGGTTAGGCTAGGTTAGGTTAGGTTAGGTTAGGTTAGGTTAAGTTAGGTTAGGTTAGGTTAGGTTAGGTTAGGTTAGGTTAAGTTAGGTTAGGTTAGGTTAGGTTAGGTTAAGTTAGGTTAGGTTATGTTAGGTTAAGTTAGGTTAGGTTAGGTTAGGTTAGGTTTGGTTAGGTTAAGTTAGGTTAGGTTAGGTTT
>JAXCGZ010000853.1:15000-32500 GCA_037179515.1 Halocaridina rubra
GGTTAGGTTAAGTTAGGTTAGGTTAGGTTAGGTAGGTTAGGTTAAGTTAGGTTAGGTTAGGTTAGGTTAGGTTAGGTTAGGTTAAGTTAGGTTAGGTTAGGTTAGGTTAGGTTAAGTTAGGTTAGGTTAGGTTAGGTTATGTTAGGTTAAGTTAGGTTAGGTTAGGTTAGGTTAGGTTAAGTTAGGTTAGGTTAGGTTTGGTTAGGTTAAGTTAGGTTAGGTTAGGTTAGGCTAGGTTAGGTTAAGTTTGGTTAGGTTAGGTTAGGTTAGGTTAAGTTAGGTTAGTTTAAGTTAGGTTAGGTTAGGTTAAGTTAGGTTATGTTATGTTAGGTTAGGTTAGGTTAGGATAATTTAGGTTAGGTTAGGTTAGGTTAAGTTAGGTTAGGTTAGGTTAGGTTAGGTTAAGTTAGGTTAGGTTAGGTTAGGTTAGGTTAGGTTAAGTTAGGTTAGGTTAAGTTAGGTTAAGTTAGGTTCAGTTAGGTTAGGTTAGGTTAGGTTAAGTTAGGTTAAGTTAGGTTAGGTTAGGTTAGGTTAAGTTAGGTTAGGTTAGGTTAGGTTAGGTTAGGTTAAGTTGTGTTAGGTTAGGTTAGGTTAGGTCAAGTTAGGTTAGGTTAGGTTAGGTTAGGTTAGGTTAAGTTAGGTTAGGTTAGGTTAGGTTAGGTTAAGTTAGGTTAGGTTAGGTTAGATTAGGTTAGGTTAGGTTTGGTTAGGTTAAGTTAGGTTAGGTTAGGTTAGGTTAGGTTAGGTTAGGTTGTTAGGTTAGGTTAGGTTAAGTTAGGTTAGGTTAGGTTTGGTTAGGTTAAGCTAGGTTAGGTTAGGTTAGGTTAGGTTAGGTTAGGTTAAGTTAGGTTAGGTTAGGTTAGGTTAGGTTAAGTTAGGTTAGGTTAGGTTAGGTTAGGTTAGGTTAAGTTAGGTTAGGTTAGGTTAGGTTTGGTTAAGTTAGGTTAGGTTAGGTTTGGTTAGGTTAAGTTAGGTTAGGTTAGGTTAGGTTAGGTTAAGTTAGGTTAGGTTAGGTTTGGTTAGGCTAGGTTAGGTTAAGTTAGGTTAGGTTAGGTTAGGTTAGGTTAGGTTAAGTTAGGTTAGGTTAGGTTAGGTTAGGTTAGGTTAAGTTAGGTTAGGTTAGGTTAGGTTAGGTTAAGTTAGGTTAAGTTAGGTTAGGTTTGGTTAGGCTAGGTTAGGTTAGGTTAGGTTAGGTTAGGTTAGGTTAAGTTAGGTTAGGTTAGGTTAAGTTATGTTAGGTTAGGTTAGGTTAGGTTAAGTTAAGTTAGGTTAGGTTAGGTTAGCTTAGGTTAAGTTAGGTTAGGTTAGGTTAGGTTAGGTTAGGTTAGTTTAGGTTAGGTTAGGTTAAGTTAGGTTAGGTTAGGTTAGGTTAGGTTAAGTTAGGTTAAGTTTGGTTCGGTTAGGTTAGGTTAGGTTAGGTTAAGCTAGGTTAAGTTAGGTTAGGTTAGGTTAAGTTAGGTTAGGTTAGGTTAGGTTAGGTTAGGTTAAGTTAGGTTAGGTTAGGTTAGGTTAGGTCAAGTTAGGTTAGGTTAGGTTAGGTTAGGTTAGGTTAAGTTAGGTTAGGTAAGGTTAGGTTAGGTTAGGTTAGGTTAAGTTAGGTTAGGTTAGGTTAGGTTAGGTAAAGTTAGGTTAGGTTAGGTTAGGTTAGGTTAGGTTAGGTTAAGTTAGGTTAGGTTAGGTTTGGTTAGGTTAAGTTAGGTTAGGTTAGGTTAGGTTAGGTTAAGTTAGGTTAGGTTAGGTTAGGTTAGGTTAGGTTAAGTTAGGTTAGATTAGGTTAGGTTAGGTTAAGTTAGGTTAGGTTAGGTTAGGTTAGGTTTGGTTAAGTTAGGTTAGGTTAGGTTAGGTTAGGTTAAGTTAGGTTAGGTTAGGTTAGGTTAGGTTAAGTTAGGTTAAGTTAGGTTAGGTTAGGTTAGGTTAAGTTAGGTTAGGTTAGGTTAGGTTAGGTTAGGTTAGGTTAGGTTTGGTTAGGTTAAGTTAGGTTAGGTTAGGTTAGGTTAGGTTAAGTTAGGTTAGGTTAGGTTAGGTTAGGTTAGGTTAGGTTAGGTTAGGTTTGGTTAGGTTAAGTTTGGTTAGGTTAGGTTAGGTTAGGTTAGGTTAGGTTAGGTTAAGTTTAGTTAGGTTAGGTTAGGTTAGGTTAGGTTAAGTTAGGTTAGGTTAGGTTAGGTTAGGTTAGGATAAGTAAGGTTAGGTTAGGTTAGGTTAAGTTAGGTTAGGTTAGGTTAGGTTAGGTTAGGTTAGGTTAAGTTAGGTTTGGCTCGGTTAGGTTAGGTTAGGTTAAGTTAGGTTTAGTTAGGTTAGGTTAGGTTAGGTTAAGTTAGGTTAGGTTAATTTAGGTTAGGTTAGGTTAAGTTAGGTTAGGTTAGGTTAGGTTAGGTTAAGTTAGGTTAGGTTAGGTTAGGTTAGGTTAGGTTAGGTTAGTTAGGTTAGGTTAGGTTAGGTTAGGTTAAGTTAGGTTAGGTTAGGTTAGGTTAGGTTAGGTTTGGTTAGGTTAAGTTAGGTTAGGTTAGATTAGGTTAGGTTAGGTTAGGTTAGGTTAAGTTAGGTTAGGTTAGGTTAAGTTAGGTTAGGTTAGGTTTGGTTAGGTTAGGTTAGGTTAGGTTAGGTTAGGTTAGGTTAGGTTAGGTTAGAGTTAGGTTAGGTTAGGTTAGGTTAGGTTAGGTTAGGTTAGGTTAGGTTAGGTTAGGTTAGGTTAGGTTAGGTTAGGTTAGGTTAAGTTAGGTTAGGTTATGTTAGGTTAAGTTAGGTTAGGTTAGGTTAGGTTAGGTTTGGTTAGGTTAAGTTAGGTTAGGTTAGGTTTGGTTAGGTTAGGTTAGGTTTGGTTAGGTTAAGTTAGGTTAGGTTAGATTAGGTTAGTTAGGTTAGGTTAGGTTAAGTTAGGTTAGGTTAGTTTGGTTAGGTTAAGTTAGGTTAGGTTAGGTTAGGTTAGGTTAGGTTAGGTTAGGTTAGGTTAGGTTAGGTTAGGTTAGGTTTGATTAGGTTAAGTTAGGTTAGGTTAGGTTAGGTTAGGTTAGGTTAAGTTAGGTTAGGTTAGGTTAGGTTAGGTTAAGCTAGGTTAGGTTAGGTTAGGTTAGGTTAAGTTAATTTCCCTGAAAAATCCCTACAAATCAATAAAAATTCCTAAAATTCCCCAATAATCCATAAAAATTCATTAATAATCCATAGAAATCATTAAAAAATCCATACACATCTTCAAAAATTACTTAAAATCACTAGAAATAAATTAAAATTCGAAAAAACTCCATAAAAATCTCTAAAAATCATTAGATATTACCAAAAATGCATAGAAATTCCTAACAAAATCCATAAAAATCTTTAAAAATATCTAAATATCCCTAAAATTCACTAAAAATACCTTAAAATCTCTAGAAATCCTTAAAGACCTATAAAGAAATGGTAAAAATCTCTAAAAATCGCTAAATTCAACTAATATTCCCTAAAATTTTCTAAAACTCCTGAAAAATCCCTTTAAATAACGAAAAATTCCTAAATTTTTCTAAAAATCCTTAAAAATTTATAAAAACCAATAAAAATTTCTAAAAAAAATCTCTAAAAAATCCTTAATATTCCTAAAAATTCATAAAAATACCAAAAATCTGTAAAAATCCATGCAAATTCCTAAAAATCCATTAAAAATCTTAAAAAATCTCTAAAAATCTCTAAGAATCCCATAAAATTTTCTAAAAATCCTTAAAAACTCCTAAAAATTCATAAATATTCATAAAAATTCCTTAAAAATCTCTAAAAATCCCAAAAATTCCATAAAATTCTAAAGAAAAATCACTACAAATGAATTAAAATTCCTGAAAATCCCATAAAATCCAAAAAAAATCATTAATAATCCATGGAAATCCCTAAAAAATCCATAAACATCTTTAAAAATTACTTAAAATCCCTACAAATAAATGAAAATTGGAAAAAAATCCATAAAGATATCTAACAAAATCTTTAGATATTACCAAAAATTAGAAAAGATTTTGACCATTTCTTTATAGGTCTTTAAGGATTTCTAGAGATTTTAAGGTATTTTTTAGTGAATTTTAGGGATATTTAGAGATTTTTAAAGATTTTTATGGATTTTGTTAGGAATTTCTATGCATTTTTGGTAATATCTAATAATTTTTAGAGATTTTTATGGATTTTTTTCGAATTTTAATTTATTTCTAGTGATTTTAAGTAATTTTTGAAGATGTGTATGGATTTTTTAATGATTTCTATGGATTATTAATGAATTTTTATGGATTATTGGGGAATTTTAGGAATTTTTATTGATTTGTAGGGATTTTTCAGGGAAATTTTATGGATTTTTAGAGATTTTTATAGATTTTTAAAGAATTTTTAGAATTTTTCGGGATTTGTAGGGATTTTTATGGATTTTAATGTTTTTTTTAACGATTTTTAGCGATTTATTGGGATTTTTAATGAGTTCTAGGGATTTTTTGAGATTTTTAGAGATTTTTATGGACTTTTAATGATTTTTAGATTTTCTTAGGATTTTAGTATATTTTAGTGATTTTTTGAGATTTTAGGATATTTATATATATATTTTTATTAATTTCTATGTTTCTTTTGTGATTTTTAGAGATTTTTAGATTTTTTGGATTTTTTAGGAATTTTCATGGATTTTTAGTTATTTTTATTGATCTTAAGAGATTTTAACCTAACCTAACCTAACCTAACCTAACTAAACTAACCTAACCTAACCTAACCTAACTTAACCTAACCTAACCTAACCTAACCTAACCTAACTCTAACCTAACCTAACCTAACCTAACCTAACCTAACCTAACCTAACCTAACCTAACCTAACCTAACCTAACTTGACCTAACCTAACCTAACCTAACCTAACCTAACTTAACCTAACCTAACCTAACCTAACCTAACTTAACTTAACCTAACCTAACCTAACATAACATAACTTAACCTAACCTAACCTAACCTAACCTAACTTATCCTAACCTAACCTAACCTAACCTAACCTAACCTAACTTAACCTAACCTAACCTAACCTAACCTAACTTAACCTAACCTAACCTAACCTAACCTAACTTAACCTAACCTAACCTAACCTAACCTAACTTAACCTAACCTAACTTAACCTAACCTAACCTAACCTAACCTAACTTAACCGAACCTAACCTAACTTAACCTAACCTAACCTAAACTAACCTAACCTAACCTAACCTAACTTAACCTAACCTAACCTAACCTAACCTAACTTAACCTAACCTAACCTAACCTAACCTAACCTAACCTAGCCTAACCTAACCTAACTTAACTTAACCTAACCTAACCTAACATAACATAACTTAACCTAACCTAACCTAACCTAACCTAGCCTAACTTAACCTAACCTAACCTAACCTAACCTAACTTAACCTAACCTAACACAACCTAACCTAACCTAACCTAACATAACCTAACCTAACCTAACCTAACCTAACTTAACCCAGCCAAACCTAACCTAACCTAACCTAACCTAACCTAACCTAACCTAACCTAACATAACCACACTAACCTAAACTAAACTTACCACACTAACCTAACCTAACCTAACCTAACCTAACCTAACCTAACCTAACCCAACCTAACCTAACCTAACCCAACCCAACCTAACCTAACCTAACCTAACCTAACCTAACCTAACCTAACCTAACCCAACCCAACCTAACTTAACCCAACCTAACCTAACCTAACCTAACCTAACCTAACCTAACCTAACCCAACCCAACCCAACCAAACCTAACCTAACCTAACCTAACCTAACCTAACCTAACCTAACCCAACCTAACCTAACCTAACCTAACCTAACCTAACCTAACCCAACCTAACCTAACCTAACCTAACCTAACCTAACCTAACCCCCCTAACCTAGCCTAACCTAACCTAACCTAACCTAACCTAACCTAACCTAACCCTAACCTAACCTAACCTAACCTAACCTAACCTAACTTAACCTAACCTAACCTAACCTAACCTAACCTAACCTAACTTGACCTAACCTAACCTAACCTAACCTAACCTAACTTAACCTAACCTAACCTAACCAAACCTAACTTAACTTAACCTAACCTAACCTAACATAACATAACTTAACCTAACCTAGCCTAACCTAACCTAACTTAACCTAACCTAACCCAACCTAACCTAACCTAACCTAACTTAACCTAACCTAACCTAACCTAACCTAACTTAACCTAACCAAACCTAACCTAACCTAACCTAACCTAACCTAACCTAACCTAACTTAACCTAACCTAACCTAACCTAACCTAACTTAACCTAACCTAACTTAACTTAACCTAACCTAACCTAACCTAACCTAACTTAACCTAACCTAACTTAACCTAACCTAACCTAGCTTAACTTAACCTAACCTAAACTAACCTAACCTAACCTAACCTAACCTAACCTAACCTAACCTAACTTAACCTAACCTAACCTAACCTAACCTAACTTAACCTAACCTAACCTAACCGAACCAAACCTAAGCTAACCTAACCTAACCTAACCTAACCTAACTTAACCTAACCTAACCTAACCTAACCTAACTTAACTTAACCTAACCTAACCTAACCTAACATAGCTTAACCTAACCTAACCTAACCTAACCTAACCTAACTTAACCTAACCTAACCTAACCTAACCTAACTTAACCTAACCTAACCTAACCTAACCTAACCTAACATAACTTAACCTAACCTAACCTAACCTAACCTAACCTAACTTAACCTAACCAAACCTAACCTAACCTAACTTAACCTAACCTAACCAAACCTAACCTAACCTAACCTAACTTAACCTAACCTAACCTAACCTAACTTGACCTAACCTAACCTAACTTAACCTAACCAAACCAAACCTAACCTAACCTATCTTAACCTAACCTAACCTAACCTAACCTAACCTAACTTAACCTAACCTAACCAAACCTAACCTAACTTAACCTAACCTAACCTAACCCCACCTAACCTAACCAAACCTAACCTAACTTAACCTAACCAACCCTAACCTAACCTAACCTAACTTATCCTAACCTAACCTAACCTAACCTAACCTAACTTAACCTAACCTAACCTACCCTAACCTAACCCAACCCAATCTAACCTAACTTGACCTAACCTAACCCATCCTAACCTAACCTAACCTAACCTAACCTAACTTAACCTACCCTAACCTAACCTAACCTAAGCCAACATAACCTAACCTAACCGAACCTAACCTAACTTAACCTAACCTAACCCAACCTAACCTAATTTAACCTAACCTAACCTAACCCAACCCAACCTAACCTAACCTAACCTAACCTAACCTAACCCAACCTAACCTAACCTAACCTAACCTAACCTAACCCAAACTAACATAACCTAACCTAACCTAGCCTAACCTAACCTAACCCAACCTAACCTAACCTTATGTAACCTAACCCAACCAAACCAAACATAACCTAACCTAACCTAACCTAACCTAACCTACCTAACCTAACCTAACCTAACCTAACCTAACCCAACCCAACCCAACCTAACCTAACCTAACCTAACCTAACCTAACCTAACCTAACCTATAATCTATCCTAACCTAGCCTAACCTAACCTAACCTAACCTAACCCATCCTCCTAACCTAACCTAACCTAACCTAACTTAACCTAGGTTACATTAGGTTAAGTTAGGTTAGGTTTGGTTTGGTTAGGTTAGGATAAGGTAGGTTAGGTTAGGTTAGGTTAAGTTAGGTTAGGTTAGGTTACGTTTGGTTAGGTTAAGTTAGGTTAGGTTAATTTAGGTTAGGTTAAGTTAGGTTAGGTTAGGTTAGGTTAGGTTAGGTTAAGTTAGGTTAGGTTAGGTTAGGTTAGGTTAGGTTAGGTTAAGTTAGGTTAGGTTAGGTTAGGTTAGGTTAAGTTAGGCTAGGTTTGGTTAGGTTATGTTAGGTTAAGTTAGGTTAGGTTAGGTTAGGTTAAGTTAGGCTAGGTTAGGTTTGGTTAAGTTAAGTTAGGTTAGGTTAGGCTAGGTTAGGTTAAGTTTGGTTAGGTTAGGTTAGGTTAGGTTAAGTTAGGTTAGTTTAAGTTAGGTTAGGTTAGGTTCAGTTAGGTTATGTTATGTTAGGTTAGGTTAGGTTAGGATAATTTAGGTTAGGTTTGGTTAGGTTAAGTTAGGTTAGGTTTGGTTAGGTTAGGTTAAGTTAGGTTAGGTTAGGTTAGGTTAGGTTAAGTTAGGTTAGGTTAAGTTAGGTTAAGTTAGGTTCAGTTAGGTTAGGTTAGGTTAGGTTAAGTTAGGTTTAGTTAGGTTAGGTTAGGTTAGGTTAAGTTAGGTTAGGTTAGGTTAGGTTAGGTTAAGTTGTGTTAGGTTAGGTTAGGTTAGGTCAAGTTAGGTTAGGTTAGGTTAGGTTAGGTTAGGTTAAGTTAGGTTAGGTTTGGTTAGGTTAGGTTAGGTTAAGTTAGGTTAGGTTAGGTTAGATTAGGTTAGGTTAGGTTTGGTTAGGTTAAGTTAGGTTAGGTTAGGTTAGGTTAGGTTAGGTTAGGTTGTTAGGTTAGGTTAGGTTAAGTTAGGTTAGGTTAGGTTTGGTTAGGTTAAGCTAGGTTAGGTTAGGTTAGGTTAGGTTAGGCTAGGTTAGGTTAAGTTAGGTTAGGTTAGGTTAGGTTAGGTTAAGTGAGGTTAGGTTAGTTTAGGTTAGGTTAAGTTAGGTTAGGTTAGGTTAGGTTTGGTTAAGTTAGGTTAGGTTAGGTTTGGTTAGGTTAAGTTAGGTTAGGTTAGGTTAGGTTAGGTTAAGTTAGGTTAGGTTAGGTTTGGTTAGGCTAGGTTAGGGTAAGTTAGGTTAGGTTAGGTTATGTTAGATTAGGTTAAGTTAGGTTAGGTTAGGTTAGGTTAGGTTAGGTTAGGTTAAGTTAGGTTAGGTTAGGTTAGGTTAGGTTAAGTTAGGTTAAGTTAGGTTAGGTTTGGTTAGGCTAGGTTAGGTTAGGTTAGGTTAGGTTAGGTTAGGTTAAGTTAGGTTAGGTTAGGTTAAGTTATGTTAGGTTAGGTTAGGTTAGGTTAAGTTAAGTTTGGTTAGGTTAGGTTAGCTTAGGTTAAGTTAGGTTAGGTTAGGTTAGGTTAGGTTAGGTTAGGTTAGTTTAGGTTAGGTTAGGTTAAGTTAGGTTAGGTTAGGTTAGGTTAGGTTAAGTTAGGTTAAGTTTGGTTCGGTTAGGTTAGGTTAAGTTAGGTTAAGCTAGGTTAAGTTAGGTTAGGTTAGGTTAAGTTAGGTTAGGTTAGGTTAGGTTAGGTTAGGTTAAGTTAGGTTAGGTTAGGTTAGGTTCGGTCAAGTTAGGTTAGGTTAGGTTAGGTTAGGTTAGGTTAGGTTAGGTAAGGTTAGGTTAGGTTAGGTTAGGTTAAGTTAGGTTAGGTTAGGTTAGGTTAGGTAAAGTTAGGTTAGGTTAGGTTAGGTTAGGTTAAGTTAGGTTAGGTTAGGTTTGGTTAGGTTAAGTTAGGTTAGGTTAGGTTAGGTTAAGTTAGGTTAGGTTAGGTTAGGTTAGGTTAGGTTAGGTTAAGTTAGGTTAGATTAGGTTAGGTTAGGTTAAGTTAGGTTAGGTTAGGTTAGGTTAGGTTTGGTTAAGTTAGGTTAGGTTAGGTTAGGTTAGGTTAAGTTAGGTTAGGTTAGGTTAAGTTAGGTTAAGTTAGGTTAGGTAAGGTTAGGTTAAGTTAGGTTAGGTTAGGTTAGGTTAGGTTAGGTTAGGTTAGGTTTGGTTAGGTTAAGTTAGGTTAGGTTAGGTTAGGTTAGGTTAAGTTAGGTTAGGTTAGGTTAGGTTAGGTTAAGTTAGGTTAGGTTAGGTTAGGTTAGGTTAGGTTAGGTTAAGTTAGGTTAGGTTAGGTTAGGTTAGGTTAGGTTAAGTTTGGTTAGGTTAGGTTAGGTTAGGTTAGGCTAAGTTAAGTTAGGTTAGGTTAGGTTAGGTTAGGTTAAGTTAGGTTAGGTTAGGTTAGGTTAGGTTAGGATAAGTTAGGTTAGGTTAGGTTAGGTTAAGTTAGGTTTGGTTAGGTTAGGTTAGGTTTGGCTCGGTTAGGTTAGGTTAGGTTAAGTTAGGTTTAGTTAGGTTAGGTTAGGTTAGGTTAAGTTAGGTTAGGTTAATTTAGGTTAGGTTAGGTTAAGTTAGGTTAGGTTAGGTTAGGTTAGGTTAAGTTAGGTTAGGTTAGGTTAGGTTAGGTTAGGTTAAGTTAGGTTAGGTTAGGTTAGGTTAGGTTAAGTTAGGTTAGGTTAGGTTAGGTTAGGTTAGGTTTGGTTAGGTTAAGTTAGGTTAGGTTAGATTAGGTTAGGTTAGGTTAGGTTAGGTTAAGTTAGGTTAGGTTAGGTTAAGTTAGGTTAGGTTAGGTTTGGTTAGGTTAAGTTAGGTTAGGTTAGGTTAGGTTAGGTTAGGTTAAGTTAGGTTAGGCTAGGTTAGGTTAGGTTATGTTAGGTTAGGTTAAGTTAGGTTAGGTTAGGTTAGGTTAGGTTAGGTTAGGTTAAGTTAGGTCAGGTTAGGTTAGGTTAGGTTAAGTTAGGTTAGGTTATGTTAGGTTAAGTTAGGTTAGGTTAGGTTAGGTTAGGTTTGGTTAGGTTAAGTTAGGTTAGGTTAGGTTTGGTTAGGTTAGGTTAGGTTTGGTTAGGTTAAGTTAGGTTCGGTTAGATTAGGTTAAGTTAGGTTAGGTTAGGTTAAGTTAGGTTAGGTTAGGTTTGGTTAGGTTAAGTTAGGTTAGGTTAGGTTAGGTTAGGTTAGGTTAAGTTAGGTTAGGTTAGGTTAGGTTAGGTTAGGTTAGGTTTGATTAGGTTAAGTTAGGTTAGGTTAGGTTAGGTTAGGTTAGGTTAAGTTAGGTTAGGTTAGGTTAGGTTAGGTTAAGCTAGGTTAGGTTAGGTTAGGTTAGGTTAAGTTAATTTCCCTGAAAAATCCCTACAAATCAATAAAAATTCCTAAAATTCCCCAATAATCCATAAAAATTCATTAATAATCCATAGAAATCATTAAAAAATCCATACACATCTTCAAAAATTACTTAAAATCACTAGAAATAAATTAAAATTCGAAAAAACTCCATAAAAATCTCTAAAAATCATTAGATATTACCAAAAATGCATAGAAATTCCTAACAAAATCCATAAAAATCTTTAAAAATATCTAAATATCCCTAAAATTCACTAAAAATACCTTAAAATCTCTAGAAATCCTTAAAGACCTATAAAGAAATGGTAAAAATCTCTAAAAATCGCTAAATTCAACTAATATTCCCTAAAATTTTCTAAAACTCCTGAAAAATCCCTTTAAATAACGAAAAATTCCTAAATTTTTCTAAAAATCCTTAAAAATTTATAAAAACCAATAAAAATTTCTAAAAAAAATCTCTAAAAAATCCTTAATATCCCTAAAAATTCATAAAAAATACCAAGAATCTGTAAAAATCCATGCAAATCCCGAAATATCCATTAAAATTCTTAAAAAATCAATAACATTCTCTAAAAATCACTACAAATCCTAAAATTTTCTAAAAATCCTTAGAAACTCCTAAAAATTCATAAATATTCAAAAAAAGTTCCTTAAAAATCTCAAAAAATCCCAAAAATTCCATAAAATTCCCCAGAAAAATCCATACAAATAAATTATAATTCCCAAAAATACCCCAAAATCTAAAAAAATTCATTAATAATCCATAGAAATCCCTAAAAAATCCATAAACGTATTTAAAAATTACTTAAAATCCCTACAAATAAATATAAATTCGAAAAAAATACATAAAAATCTCTAAAAATCTTTAGATATTACCAAAATTTAATAGAAATTCCAAAAAAAATACATATAATTCTTTAAAAATCTCTAAAAATACCTAAAATTCACTAAAAATCCCTTAAAATCTCTAGATATCCTTACAAATCTATAAAAATTTGTCAAAATCTCAAAAATCACTAAAATCAACTAATAATCCCTAAAATTCTCTAAAACTCCTTAAAAGTCTCTAAATTTTTCTAAAAATACTTTAAAAAATTTAAAAATCCTTTAAAATTTCTAAAAAAATCAATAAAAATTTCTAAAACAAATTCTTAATATCCCTAAAAAATCATAAAAAATACTAAAAATCTGTAGAAATCCATGCAAATTCCTAAAAATCCATTAAAATTTTTAAAAAATTAATAAAAATCTCTAAAAATTACAAAAATATTCCCCAATATCCATTGAAATTCCTAAAAAATACATACACACTCCTAAAACTCTCTAAAAATCCCTAAAACTCACTAAAAATCTCTAAAAATATGTAAAGATTCCAAAAAAATTCATAAAAATTCCTAAAAATTCCCAAAAAATCCTAAAAATCTCAACAAATGCATATACATCCCTAGAAATTCATAAAAATCCCTACAAAATCATTAAAAATCGAGAAAAATTCATAAAATCTCTAAAAATCCCAACAATTAACTAAAAAATACCTAAAAATTAAAAAATCCCGGCAAATCCCCAAAAATCCATAAAAATTCCTAACAAATAAAAAATTTTAAAAATCCCAAAAAATTCCTAAAATTCTCTAAATATCCTTAAAAATTTCTAATCATTCAAAAAAATCCCTAATAATCACTACAAATCATTAAATATTCCCAAAAATCTAGGAACATTTCAAGAAAATCCATAAAAATCTCTAAAAATCCCTAGAAATCACCAAAAATAACTTGAAATTCTTAAAAACTCCATAAAAATCCCCTAAAAATCTTTGAAAGTCACTAAAATTCACTAATAATCCCCAAAAAACTCTAAAAATCCTTAAAAATTCATACAAATCCTAAAAATCTCAAAAAATCCCTAAAACTCACTAAAAATCCCTAAAATTCTCTAGAAATTCTTAACATTTCCTAAAAATCAATAAAAATCCATAAATATCCCCAAAAACCACTACAAATCCCAAAGAATCCTTAGAATTCTCTAAAAATCCTTAAACATTCCTAAAAATCCATAAAAATCCCATAAAAATCACTAAACCTAACCTAAACTAACCTTTAACCTAACCTAACCTAACCTAGAAAATCCTTATTAAATCAAAAAAATCCCTACCAAACTCTAAAAATCCCTAAAATTCTCAAAAATCCCTAGAATCTCAAAAAAAATCCCTAAAATTCAATAAAACAAGTGCTTAAAATTTTCTAAAAATCTTTAAAAATTCCTAAAAAATTTAAAAATCCTTAAAATATTCTAAAAAATCACAAAAAATCCATAAAAATCCATAAAATTCCCCTGAAAAACCCTAAAAATAAAAAAAATCCCTAAAAGTCCCAAATAATCCTTAAAAATTCATTAAACATTTGTACATATCCCTAAAATTTCCCTAACACTACCTAAAAATAACAATTACCTAACCTAACCTAAGCTAATATAACTTAAACTAACCTTCAACCTAACCTAACCTAATCTATTACCTAGAAAAATCCCTAAAAATCCTTTAATAATCCCTCAAAATTTATGGAAAGCCCTAAAAATCACCAAAAAAAACATAGACGTGAATAAAAAATCTATAAAAATCTCTAAAAAACACCTAAAATCCCTAAAAATCTATAATATTCCTAAAAAAAATCCCAAAAAATCTCTACAAATCATTAAAATTTTCCAAAAATTCTTGAAAATTCCTAAAAATCCATACAAAAATCTCTAAATATCTCTAAAAATTTGTAAAAATTCAAAAAAATCTGTGAAAATCCCTTTAAAAATTCCCTAAAATTCTCAAAAAATCCCTAAAAATACCTAAAAATCCATAAAAAATACAAATCTTTAAAAATCCCTAAAAATCCATAAAATTCTCAAAATATCCTTAAAATTCCTAACAATCCATAAAAATCCCTTAAGAATCAATAAAAATCTCTAAAAATAAATTAAACTCCCTATAAATCCATAAAAACTTCTAAAAAACCTCACTTAACCTAACCTAACCTAACCTTTAACTTAACCTAATCTAACCTAGAAAAATCCCTAAAAACCCATAGAAACGTCTAAAATCTCTCTAAAAAAAACTAAAATTCCCTAAAAAGCTCTAAAATTTCTAAAAATCCTTAAAAATCTCTAAAAATCCATAGAATTTCTTAAAAAGCCCTAAAATTCTCTAAAAATCCTTAAAAAAATCAAAAAATCAATTAAAATCCATAAAAAATCCTAAATATCTCTAAAAAAAAATCCCTAAAATAATTAAATTCCCTAAAAATCTTTAAAATTCCTTAAAAATCCCTGAAATTAAAAAAAAATCTTATAAAATCCATAAATATAATTAAAAATCCCTATAAATAAAAAAAATCCTAAAAAATCCATACATATCCCTAAAAATAATAATTACTTAACTGAACCTAACCTAACCTAACTTAGGTTAGGTTAGGTTAGGTTAGGTTGGGATAGGTTAGGTTGGTTGGGTTAGGTTAGGTTAGGTTAGGTTAGGATAAGTTAGGTTGGGTTAGGTTAGGTTAGATTAGGTTAGATTGGGTTGGGTTAGGTTAGGTTAGATTAGGTTAGGTTAGGTTAGGTTGGGTTAGGTTGGGTTAGGTTGGGTTGGTTTGGGTTAGGTTAGGTTAGGTTAGGTTGGGTTAGGTTAGGTTATATTAGGTTGGGTTAGGTTGGGTTAGGTTAGGTTAGGTTTGGTTAGGTTAGGTTAGGTTAGGTTGGGTTTGGTTAGGTTAGGTTATTTTTATCACACTTCTTGGATCTATTCATACTTTTTCATACTTTTTGGCTCATTTTCATACTTTTTCATACTTTTTGGTTCTATTTCATACTTTTTGGTTCATTTTCATAAATTTTCATAATTTTTTATTCTTTATCATACTTTTTGGTTCTTTTCATACTTTTTCATACTTTTTGACTCATTTTCATACATTTTCATACTTTTTGTTTTTTTCATATTTTTTTGGTTCTTTTCAATACTTTTTCATACCTTCTGACTCATTTTCATAAAGTTTCATACTTTTTGGTTCTTTTTCATACTTTTTTGCTCATTTTCATTATTTTCATGCTTATTGGTTCTCTTTCATAATTTTTTGGTTTATTTTTATGCTTTTTCATAGTTTTTGGTTGTTTCATCCTATTGGTTCATTTTCATACTTTTTTCATTTTTTTGGTTATTTGTCATACTTTTTGGTTCTTTTTCATACCTTTTGGTTTGTTTTCATACTTTTTGGTTATTTCTCATACCTTTTTAAACTTTTTTATTCTTTTCCATGGTTTTTGGTTCTTTTTCATACTTTTTCATACCTTTTGGTTCATTTTCATACTGTTTCATACTTTTTGGCTCTTTTTCATAATCTTTGGTTCATTCTCATACTTTTCATGCTTTTTTGTGTTTTTTGATACTTTTTGGCTCATTTTCATACTTTTTCATACTTTTTGGTTCTTTTCAATACTTTTTGGTTCTTTTTCATACTTTTTCATATATTTTTTGTTCTTTTTCATATTTTTTGGTTCATTTTCATACTTTTCATACTTTTTAGGTCTTTTTCATACTATTTGGTTCCTTTCATACTTTTTCATACTTTTTGGTCAATTTTCATAAATTTTCATACTTTTTGGTTTTTTTCATGCTTTTTGGTTCTTTTTCATACTTTTTGGTTCTTTTCATACTTTTTCTTTCTTTTTGTATGAAAAAGAACCAAAAAGTATGAAAAAGAACCAGAAAGTATGAAAAGGTATGAAAAAGAACCAAGAAGTATGAAAAAGTCAAATATTGAACCAAAAATTATGGAAAAGTATGAAAAGGCCCAAAAAGTATGAAAAAGATCCAAAAAGTATGAAAAGCATGAAAAATAACTAAAAAGTATGAAAAAGAACCAAAAAGTATGAAAGAGAACCAAAAAGTTTGAAAAAGTATGAAAATGAACCAAAAGGTATGGAAAGTATGAAAAATAACCAAAAACTATAGAAAAAAGAAACAAAATGCAAGAAAAAGTATGAAAATGAACCAATAAGTATGAAATATGACTAAAAAGAATGAAAAGAACCAAAAAGTATGAAAAATAACTAAAAGGTATGAAAAAATATGAAAATGAACCAAAAAGTATGAAAAAGAACCAAAAAATATGAAAAAGAACCAAAAAGTATGAAAATGAACCAAAAAGTTTTAAAAGTATGAAAAGAACCAAAAGGAATGATAAAGAATCAAAAAGTATGAAAAAATATGCAAATAAACCAAAATGTATGAAAAAGAACCAAAAGCTATGAAAAAGAACCAAAGAAATATGAAAAAGTATGAAAAAGAACCAAAAAGTATTGAAAAGAACTAAAAAGTATGAAAAAGTATGAAAAAGAACCTAAAAGCATGAAAAGTATGAAAAAGTAAAAAAAATGAACCAAAACGTACAAAAAAGTATGACTAAGTAAAAAATTAACCAAAAGGTGCGAAAAAGTATGAAAAGAACCAAAAAGTATGAAAAAAAATAGAAAGGAAAAAGTATGAAAATTAACCAAAAAGTATGAAAAATAACACAAAAGGTATGAAAATGAATAAAAAAAAAAGTATGAAAAATAACCAAAAAGTATGAAAAAGAACCAAAAAGTATGAAAAAGTATGAAAATTAACCAAAAAGTATGAAAAAGTATGAAAAGAACCAAAAAGTGTGATATAGAGCCAAAAAATATGAAAAAGTATAAAAATGAACTAAAAAGTATGAAAAAGAACCAAAAAGTATGAAAAAGAATCAAAAAATATGAAAAAGTATGAAAAAGAACCAAAAAGTATTGAAAAGAACCAAAAAGTATGAAAAAGTATGAAAATGAAGCAAAAAGTATGAAAAAGAACCAAAATTCATGAAAAGTAAGAAAATGAACCAAAAAGTATGAAAAATAACAAAAAAATATGAACAAGTATGAAAATTAACCAAAAGTTATGAAAAAGCATGAAAAAAACAAAAAGTAAGAAAAAGAACCAAAAAGTATGAAAAAGTATGAAAATGAAACAAAAAGTATGAAAAAGAACCAAAATATATGGAAAAGAACAATATTATGAAAAAGACAAAAATATGAAAAAGTTTGAAAATAAACCAAAAAGTATGAAAAACAACCAAAAAGTATGAAAAAGAACCAAAAAGAATGAGATTAGGTTAGAGTTTTAACCAAGGTTAGGTTAGGTTAGGTTAGGTTAAAGTTTTAACCAAGGTTAGGTTAGGTTAAAGTTTTACCCAAGGTCAGAAGAAGAAGTTTTAACCAAAGTTAGGTTAGGTTAAAGTTTTAACCAAAGTTAGGTTAAAGTTTTAGCCAAGTTTTTTTATTAAGTACATAATCTCAACGCAGAGAGAGAGAGAGAGAGAGAGAGAGAGAGAGAGAGAGAGAGAGAGAGAGAGAGAGAGAGCACATGCAAAAGCAGTCTTGGCAAGAAAAAGGCGTAGGGACGGCTTTTATCAACAAACTAAGAGAGAGAGAGAGAGAGAGAGAGAGAGAGAGAGAGAGAGCAAACACAACTGCTATTCATCGCTGATGACCGATCCCACTTCAAGGAAAGAGTAGGGTCGGCTTTCAGCAACAAACTAGAGAGAGAGAGAGAGAGAGAGAGAGAGAG
>JAXCGZ010000854.1:15000-20000 GCA_037179515.1 Halocaridina rubra
ATGAGAGGGATGCAGGAGAATAGGATGAAATAACGGTAGTACACAAAGGAAAAAGTAATTTAGAAAACAAATCTATAAAGAACATGAAATCATGAAAGGAAGTCTCGTGGTGAGATGAATAAAGAAAGAAAAAGAAAATAATCTTGAAATAATATTATGAACTAGATTTTGAATAGTAAAATTTTTTCTCACTATTGGCCGATAGAGCGAAGTCTGTCAGTCTGAGGAACCAGCAAGCGTACAAAGTCCTTCTTTCCACTAATTAACAGTAGGTACATCAAAGTAAACTTATGGCATATTTACAATATTAGTATCAATGCAGACAACATTTGAGATTAATCATAAAAAAATTCATATTTACACAAAGTATATATATATATATATATATATATATATATATATATATATATATATATATATATATATATATATATATATATATATATATATATATATATATATATATATATATATATATATATATTTTTTTTTTTTTTTTTTTTTTTTTTTTTCCCTTATTGCTGACACTATTTCTGTTTCTTTTATGTCCCTTGGCAGTCTAGTCCAAAGGGTGGAACCCCTGACAGCCTAGGCTCTGTTGGCTATTTTTGTTCTTGTTCTTGAAATCACGAGTTTTTGTAATTGCGAAGTAGTTTTTTTTTTCACAGTACAGCTAAATGTATTAATTTTCATAACTCAGTCTAGTGTAATACTTTTTATTAATCTGTATACATAAACATTACCAAGTCCTATCTAATTTGATCTTATATCTTAAGCCATTTAATCTCCCTCATAAATAGTGTTGCCTGTTGAAATTTTTTACCATGGCCAACAGCGATTGTTCCGGTTTTACTTCACGGACTCCCTTTTCAACCAAGGGCTAGGACGGTTGCCCTCTTGCGAAGGACTTATATTGGCAGATGTAATCGTTACCCTGAGTGCATGCCCTTCTCTTGGACTTTGCTTAATAGACTCTTATTACAACCGTTCCATATCACTGAACAATAGGATATGTAGATAAAAAGTTGAGAATCCACATTTTCATATAAATTTAGGAAGAGGAAGATACCTTTAGCTTTAGTACAAATATTTTTACATGAAATTCCAATGATAAATGGCTTTCGGAAACTAGCCACAAGTTCATAACAGTAGGAACTGGTCTAACATGAAAATGCCCCACTTGAATTCTAGTTCTCTAGGGTTTGCGATCTAGATAAGATCTTGATCCAATAAATATAAAGTGAGTTTGCTTGACTTTCACTCTTAATCCATTTTTTTTAAATAATATATTACTTTTAATATTGGGCTCCATTATTAAGATTAAGAGATAAAAATATTCCATATTTTTGGAGAGTAAATTTTGCATCATCTGTAAATTGAACAAGCGTGGCGTTTAGAACAACAGTTTGTAGACCGTTTATAAATATATTGAAAAGTGAGGGACCGAGTCTTAAGCCTTGCGGATTCCATATTCAACATATATTGGATGACACTTTATTTTTTTTTAATTTTTACTTTTTGCATACGATTGGCTAGATAGTTATTACACCAGAAGTCAACTACATGTAGAGTTTTTATTTTCATTAAAAGCAGAGGATGGGAGATATTATCAGAACCTTTACAGAGGTCAAATAAGGGAAACAATAATAGCCCGTTCATGGAGAGTCACTTGGTTGCCTTTCCTGAGCAGTAATATTCATTGACTTAAAAAGTTTATCCTGGCTTCTTCTCTTGGGTCACGACTCATTTTTCTCTACATTCGGAGTAGCCCTCAAAAGAGCGTTTCCTGCCCTCATCCGCCAAAATAGGGATTCTCCTGGTAGGGGGTTCTCTCCCCTACAACAAATTGCCCAAACATTGAAAAGAAAACTAAACAAACAATAAACTGATGAATAAAATATTGAAAAAACTATGAAGATATCGTGAAAATAATCTTATATATCTCGTGAATACCAAATATTTCTGAATATATGCATATATTCCCAATATTTTGCATTCCCGGAAGGTTATTTATTATTATTATTATTATTATTATTATTATTATTATTATTATTATTATTATCATTTTTGTTATTATTATTATTATTATTATTATTATTATTATTATTATTATTATTATTATTATTATTATTATTATTATTATTATTATTATTATTATATAATTAATCTGCGCTTAACAGTAAAAAAATGCATAAATGCAAATGAATATGTAATAACATTATATATATACTATGCATGCATACACACACACACACACACACACACACACACACACACACACACACACACACACACACACACACACACACACACACACTATATATATATATATATATATATATATATATATATATATATATATATATATATATATATATATATATGTATATACATATATATATATATATATATATATATATATATATATATATATATATATATATATATATATATATATATATATATAAGGAATTAGTTAACTACATATTATTTTCTCCACATACTTATGTGCCTTGCAATAATGAATACGTCGACGAAGAATCTAGCAAATAAATCCAGAAATTAATAAAATGAATAGAATTGTTACAGGGGAAAAAACAACAAATAATAAACAAGAGAAATGATAATAGAGAGAGAGAGGAGGAGCAGCTATAACATTGTTCAATGGATGTGCCTCCATTGAAATGGATCCGCCATTTTCCCATTAAATTCATCATATCATAGAAATTCTCTAATAATAACAGCAATGTCGGAATCCCTTTGGTACACCCTCTCACTCTCCCTCTTTCTCTTCCTTCCTCCCCCTCCACAAGTCTCTCTCCCTCTCATCTGCCCTCTGCCAGTGTTCGAACCTTCCTAACTCTTGAATATGATAATGGCTCGTTAAGCCCCAGAGTGCCATACTATTGTGACAGGGTCTTAATTGAAGAGAGCAGTGCCACAGAGACCCAAACCACGTGTCAACCATGGGGTTGAAAATCCCATTGCAAGCCAATGAGATTTCCGTTCTTACGTCCAACGACCAGGTAGATCACGGCTGCTCGCAGGTTTAAATTACTTAACAGACGAATTAATTACCGCCTCTAATGAGTTCCCAGATTAATTAGCAAGCAAATTTGAATGCTCGTCTCTTCTTAATTGACTTACTTGAGAGAGAGAGAGAGAGAGAGAGAGAGAGAGAGAGAGAGAGAGAGAGAGAGAGAGAGAGAGAGAGAGAGAGAGAGAGAGAGAGAGAGAGAGAGAGAAATTAAAAAGGAAAGAGCACAAGTTGAGAAGTGAAAGAGGAGGAATTAAAGTTTAATTTTTTAGTTATTAAAGAAAGACGGCGGAATGAATATGTTGAGAATTGAAAAGAAAATAAATATGAAGGAATGAGGGAATCTGTTGATGAAATAATAATAATAATAATAATAATAATAATAATAATAATAATAATAATGAATAATAATAATAATAATAATAATAATAATAATAATAATAATAATAATAATAATAATAATAATAATAATGATAGATGATGATGATAAGGATAATGATAATGATGATGATAATAATGATACTGATAATAATAATAATAATATTAATAATAATAATAATAATAATAATAATAATAACAATAATAATAATAATGATAATAATAATAATAATAATAATAATAATAATAATAATAATAATAATAATAATAATAATAATAATAATAATGATAGATGATGATGATAAGGATAATGATAATGATGATGACAATAATGATAATGATAATAATAATAATAATATTAATAATAATAATAATAATAATAATAATAATAATAATAATACAAGAATAAAATAATAATAATAATAATAATAATAATAATAATAATAATAATAATAATAATTAATAATAATAATAATAATAATGATAATAACAATTTATTCAATCAGTATTATATTAGTATTGCTATTATCATTATTGGCAGATTTAGTTTTATGATTATTATTATTATGATTATTATTATAATAATTATTATTACTATTATTATTACTATTATCATTATTATTATTATTATTATTTTTATCATTACTATTATTATTATTATTATTATTATCATTATTATTATTATTATTATTATTATTATTATTATTATTATTATCATTATTATTACTATTATTATTTTTATTATTATTATTATTATTGGTATTATTATTATTATAATTATTATTATTATTGCTACTACTCTGTAGTAAAAAATGCATTTTTCATACATTTTGCAATATGCCTCATAACTCCCAGTCTATCTTGTTATTTATCTATCTGTCTAATATACTCCTCTTTTCCCTCCTCCTCCTCCTCCTCTTCCTCCTCCTCACTCTCTTCCTCCTCTTCCTCCTCCTCCTCCTCCTCCTCCCTATACCCGCATCTTCCTCAATAGCTGCACCATCCGGGCTTGGCTGACAAATTGATCACGTATTGTTCCGCTTATTGTTATTGCGACTATCTGTGTTAGGGAGAGAGAGAGAGAGAGAGAGAGAGAGAGAGAGAGAGAGAGAGAGAGAGAGAGAGAGAGAGAGAGAGAGAGAGAGAGAGAGAGAGAGAGAGAGAGAGAGAGTTTTATCCGTCTGTCTGTTACACTGTCCCTTTATTGTTCATGTTTGCCGACATGTTTGTTTGCTTGGCCAACGGTAAGAGATTTCGAGTTTTTTTTTGTTTTCTTAATTTCGTTATAGCTTTTAAAATTTTTTCCAGCTTTCCTATTCATTTCATACTTTTGTTTTTATTTTTCTCTCTATCTTTATCTATCATTCTATCTGTCTGGTTGGCTATGTATATATGTATGTGTGTGTGTGCGTGTGCGTGTGTGCGTGCATGCGTGCGTATGTATACATGCATGTATCTATCTATCTATTTATATATCTATTTATCTCTATCTACCCACCTACCTACCTACCTACTTACCTACCTACCTACCCACCTACCTACCTACCTACCTACCTACCTACCTACCTAGCTACCTACCTACCTA
>JAXCGZ010000854.1:25000-37680 GCA_037179515.1 Halocaridina rubra
TTGTAATATTGCTTCCTAAAAACATGAACAGATGAAAAAAAAATTTAATACGTTAATCTACGGATATTTTCTGCCAAGTTTCACTACCTCTTTTTAATTATGATTATGAATTGACAAATAAAAAAAATCATGAATCACTTTTATCTCTCTTATCTACTTTTTCTCTCTTCCAAATTTATCACTTCTTTAAAATTAATTTTTTTCCTAATATATTATGTATAGCAGGTTGTCTTTCTAACTCCTTTTTATCTTTCAACTCTCATCATTCTTTTGCTTCCTATTTTTATCGACGCTATAATTCTATTCTCTCCCTAATCACTATACTCTCCTCTTCATTTTGAGGGGAGTGGATGACGCTTACCTCCTCATTTTATATGGGACGGGAAAAAGTGGTATCATTACTGCTTAAGTAACTGACTCGCTCTCTCTCTCTCTCTCTCTCTCTCTCTCTCTCTCTCTCTCTCTCTCTCTCTCTCTCTCTCTCACTCTCTCTCTCTCTCTCTCTCTCTCTCTCTCTCTCTCTCTCTCTCTCTCTCTCTCTCTCTCTCTCTCCTCTCTCTCTCTCTCTCTCTCTCTCTCCACAGAAACACTTTGCTCACCCCAGAGATGGCTAAACTAAAAACGAATTTCTTTAGACTTCATTACAAGGTTCCCTAAAGTGCTTACATATTAAACATGAGCACGTACAGGGGAGGGCCTCTCTGAGGTAGTTTCTCACCCAAACTGGGGAAAATGTGTAATAAATATCACCCCTTCCAGAACTGTTCTTTCACCCTTTCTCTCTGCTCCCTCCCTTCCATTTGCAAACCAAACCAGCCATCCAGAAGACATACCTCTTATGAATATATTGAGTTCAGGGATATATTGTGCTATATTTATTTATTTTACCTTTGTTATTATTATTATTATTATTATTATTATTATTATTATTATTATTATTATTATTATTATTATTATTATTATTATTATTATTATTTTTATTATTATTATTTATTATTATTATTATTATTATTATTATTATTATTATTATTATTATTATTATTATTATTATTATTATTATTACTATTATTATTATTATTATTATTATTATTATCATCATCATTATTATTATTATTATTATTATTATTATTATTATTATTATTATTATTATTATTATTATTATTATTATTATTATTATTAATTTCAAAATTATGGAATATCGATACTGTATCGAAATAAATCGAGAAATGATTTTTTAAAAATTTCCATATTTAAAAAACAAAGCCATGTACCATTTTTTTTTTTTTTGGTCATAGTCAGAACCAATGACTCAAGGGTTTGCGCCCTGTCACGGTCTGTGGTTAGCAAGGGCATGCACTCAGCGTAAAGATTACACCTGCCAAAATAAGTCTTTTGCAAGAAGGCAACCGTCCTAACCCATGGTAGAAAAGGGAGTCCGTGACGTAAAACTGGAACAAAGAACAACAAGAAGTCAGAACCAATGACAGTTCATAATTTGATTCTTAAGTCGTTTGTTGGCTGAAATAAGATACCTTCATGAGCAGTTAGATTCGATGAGCTGCTAACCACTACGCTTGGCTGTCAGTATCCTTAAAGCTCTCGAGATTACTAAATCAAGAATCAAAACTTCCAGTTCTCTCCTCTCCAGACGTTGCTGAAGCTATTTACCTAAGGTATTCTTACTGACAAAATCTTACTGTTTAATTGTATTCTGAGAGCAGTTAAGGGATTATTACTAAAAATATATATATATATATATATATATATATATATATATATATTATATATATATATAGATTTTTATTTCCATTTCATTGATATCTCATTCATTTTATCATCAACGTAAAGTTGAGGTATTCTTTAACACACATTCTTATCCTCTAATCTTTTTTTTTTTTTTACGATTCATGTGTCACTATTAATCCACCTCATGGGGGTGGACAGACAGATTAAAACTGGGGAATTAACGCTGGATGGCCTTCTGAACATCCCGTGTGGGGTCGATCGTAGGAATGTCACCTCGAGAGTCTAGTATTCTAACCACTACACTACCACGGTTCTCATTTTCCTTCTAATCTAGTCATGTATTTTCTGATTTTATTTTTCATTTTATCATCACATCAGTGTCAGATTCCATTCCAAATCTCGGACTTTTCTACAAAGACATGATTTTATTTACGTTTCTAGATCTCATTCTCCTTATGCAAAGACAATATGACTGATTATTTTAACCATCTTTACCTCTTTGGGATTCAGTAAAAGTAACTGGATTAATCTTCTGGGTTACGAAATCATAGTAAGGAGTTTCAGAAGAAATATTCTGTTCCAGTAAATAAGATCTAAGTTAACTGAGTAGCTGAACGCCAGATAACCTGACTCCTCCATAGCCTCCCCTCTTAGAATTCAAGTACTTTAGAATCTCCCTTCTTAGAATTCAAGTACTTTAGAATCTCCCCTCTTAGAATTTAAGTACTTTAGAATCTCCCCTCTTAGAATTCAAGTACTTTAGAATCTCCCCTCTTAGAATTCAAGTACTTTAGAATCTCCCCTCTTAGAATTCAAGTACTTTAAAATCTCCCTTCCTAGAATTCAAGTACTTTTGAATCTCCCTTCCTAGAATTCAAGTACTTTTGAATCTCCCCTCTTAGTATTCAAGTACTTTAGAATCTCCCCTCTTAGAGTTCAAGTACTTTAGAATCTCCCCTCTTAGAATTCAAGTACTTTAGAATCTCCCCCATTAGAATTCAAGTACTTTAGAATCTCCCTTCTTAGAATTCAAGTACTTTAGAATCTCCCCTATTAGAATTCAAGTACTTTAGAATCTCCCCTCTTAATATTCAAGTACTTTAGAATCTCCCTTCCTAGAATTCAAGTACTTAAGAATCTCCCCTCTTAGAAGTCAAGTACTTTAGAATCTCCCCTCTTAGACTTCAAATACTTTAGAATTTGAGATATTTGTGTGAACGACTTTCATATTATTTTAAACTTCTAAATAACGTAAAATGATTTAAGTATTATCATTGCACATCATGTCCGACATTAAGCTATTGGTCTCCACAGAATGGCATTTTTGCCTGCTGGCTAGTACAGTGGTAACGCGCTGGCTTCGCATTCACGAGGTCGAAAGATCGGTTCCCGTCCAAGACCGAGAGTTTAAGCTGTTTACTGGCAGGAACAGCTGTGGTTGGACACCACAGTGGGGGGTTGGGGCTTGCCCCGGCTGACGAATACCCATTGTATAATGAAATGGAAATAAAGGTTTATTATTATTATTATTATTATTATTATTATTATTATTATTATTATTATTATTATTATTATTATAAATTGAAATCTGGCTGTCGTCACCGCTGGGCCATTGTAGAGTTAATCTCAATCTTATCCATTTTTTTTTTTTCATTTATACATAGCTTTCATTTCTTTGACAGCTATTCATAAAAATATTAAAATTAATCTGCATTTATAGAAAATACGTGCATGCGTTAACTCATTATTTTGACATCCAATAAAATAACTCTTTGAGAAAAATAAAATATGCACTCCTGCAGGAAAAGTAGGGTCATTTTGAATTTTTTTTCCCAAATCGTCTTTTTAAAACTTTGTTTTAAATGAAAAACTTAGTAGAAATTATAAATGGAAAAGCTTGGTAAGTGAAGTGAAAGGGAGGCAAACAGACGTGTGTAAGTAGGAGGAAGAGATTAGAAAGGGTACTAATTGAAAAAAAAGGCAATTATGAACGAAATCGCAAAGAAAAAGAAAAGGGCAAAGGTTAAACGGAGATGTGTCATGGGGAAAAAATTATTAAATGAAAAACTGATCAAATATACATAATTCCAAGCAAACCATGAACTGTGGAAAAAAAAAATAGAAAATAAACTCAAGCATGACAAACTAATGGTAAATTCACGAATAATCTCACAACAGCCGGGTGTGCTGTTCATTCCAACAAAGAAGAAGAAGAAGAAGAAGAAGAAGAAGAAGAAGAAGAAGAAGAAGAAGAAGAAGAAGAAGAAGAAGAAGAAGAAGAAGAAGAAGAAGAAGAAGAAGAGCGAACCTTATCGTCAATTGGTTGTGCTCTTACTTCGTTGCTGCATTGTGCAAAAGGGGGGGGATGGCCATTTTTACACTGCCGAAAACAAGCGGTGCAAGGTACTCGAATTACCCTTCATAACCATGCATGGACCAATTAGAAGCAGGGCTCAACGGACGAAGTCATATACAATCAGTTTATGAGTCTTATGTTGACTACATCATAAGGTCTAAATTCCCTTGTTTGGCCTCTGGTACCTTTACGCCCCTCAGACATAGCTATCGAGTTAATAGGGCGAGCGGTGGCTCAATATGAAAATATTCCAAAAGCCATAGTTCACTTTCTGAAATGGTTGAGAGATGTGTGTTTTGCATTTGGGATTTTAACGATGTGTGTGTGTGTATGTATATATATATATATATATATATATATATATATATATATATATATATATATATATATATATATATATATATATATATATATATATGTATATATATATATATATATATATATATATATATATATATATATATATATATATATATATATATATATATATATATATATATATATATATATATATATATATATATATATATATATATACTTCCTTTTCCTTTGGCTTTTGTCATATGATTCATCATGCCTTTTCCTAAATGACTACATACATACATACATACATACATACATCCATACATACATACATACATACAGAATATCCAAACATACATACATACAAAATATACATACATACAAACATATATACAGAATATACATAAATACATACAGAGTACACATAAATAAATACAAAAAATACATAAATACGTACAGAATATACATAAATACACATAGATCATACATAAATACATACATAATTTGATAATCATGAGGCAGAATAATTTGGAATATATCGCAACCTGTCAGATAAAATAATAGTGATTATGGTAATGGAATTTATCATTATTATTATTATTATTATTATTATTATTATTATTATTATTATTATTATTATTATTATTATTATTATTATCATTATTATTATTATTATTATTATTATTATTATTATTATTATTATTATTATTATCATTATTATTATTATTATCATTATTATTATTATTATTATTATTATTATTATTATTATTATTATTATCATCATCATTATTATTATTATTATTATTATTGTTATTATCATATTATTATTACTATTATTATTATTAGTAGTAGTAGTAGTAGTAGTAGTATTTTTATAAGCATTAATTTAGTTGTAAGTTGGACATGACACTAAAAATTATTCAGCCACGTGTATTTAGCATATATTAATTTTTTTATGTTGAGATTAATATCACCAGCATTACTACTTCTACTAATAAAACTAATAATCCTCGTAATACTACTACTACTACTTATAATAATAATAATAATAATAATAATAATAATAATAATAATAATAGTAATAATAATAATATTATAATAATAATAATCTATCTCAATCTATGAACAGATGCAGCAATCCTTATTAAGAGGTGGCCTACTCAAAGCACATCCATTCTAGTCTAGTTGGTTTACAGACCAATCCCTCTTAATAATAATAATAATAATAATAATAATAATAATAATAATAATAATAATAATAATGATAATAATAATAATAATAATAATAATAATAATAATAATAAATGTAATGACAATATGTATATCAGACCTTCTCTATTTTTGACTGGAAAAATAGTTACAACAAAAGGAAAAATAAAATTCGAGAGAAAATTAATACTCTCACCTTTCAGATTATACAAATTTTAATTGCAGTTATGTGGCTACGCATTATTAACATCAAGCAAGACGAAATCCAATACTATACCAACCTCCATAGCCTGGCCACAAATTTTCCTAATTTTACTCTGGTCTCATCATCGTGTTGCAATAATTTATCACGACCAGCGGGTAATACTAGCTGGTGTTGGCATATAAGGGAACTGCTGTAGTATCATGGTCGACTCGGGAGGTGACGGACCCTCGTTCGGGCACACGGTGGTGTTAGAAAGGGCATTCAGCCTTAAATCCCAAGCTTCAATCCATCTGTGTCCATCTCGTCCTGGAGACTTATAGCGACACACAAAACTTAGAATACAAAAAAATCTCACCCTCGGACGTCAAGGATTCCTCTGGAGAGGATTCTTTCCCCACTTCCATTCATTTCCTCTCTTAGTATTTTAATTAATATTTCTTTGACCTGATGGATTATTATCATCAAGAATGTTAGCTAACATACATGTTTAATTACTCAATACAAGGTATATATTTTTTTTTAATATAAAGTCTTTTCATTTCTACATTTTAAGACCGTGATTAGGATTCCAATTTTAGAAGATGAAAGTGAACAAGTATCACAGGAAATATGGCTATAAATTAATATATAAAATAATCGAAAATAACATCTGTTCTGTTGCCTCCTTTTTATCCGGTTGTGGCGACCTTGCTGCCCTTAGAGGGATATGGAGTGGTGTTGGAAAAAAATTAGGAAGTTTTTAATGCAAGTAATATGTAGTGCATACATACATGCATCCATACGCATGTAGATACGTACATACATATGTCACATACATACACGCATACCCATACAAACTTATACGCAGTCAATTCTATAAATATTCAATACTAAGAGAATTTGGAAATAATCCCAATTTGTCAGAGGTAACTGTGATATTTCTAATAGAATTTATTATTACTACTATTATTATTATTATAATTATTATTATATGTTGGACATGACATTATTTATTATTCACCACACATGGCTTTAACATACATTATTTTATGATGCTTAACATCTTTACTACCACAAATACTACTTCTATTTCTACTACTACTACTAATTTAAGAAATTCACATCATTACTATTGTTACTACTACTATAGTAATACTACACTACTACAAATAATAATAATAATAAGTTTGCTGTTTTATGTCACTATTAATCCCCTTTAGCATAGAGGTGGAAAAAAGTTTGTTCTAGTGAATGAGGCTTGATGCTCAACCTAACATTCCTGGTGGGATTGAAGAGGGTTTATCATTTCCTATCAAACGCTCTAAGCGATACACTACTAAGGACCCTAGTAATAATAATAATAATAATAATAATAATAATAATAATAATAATAATAATACAGTAATAATAAAGCTTCAATGGATGCTATATCCCGTGAAATCTTGCATGATGGCCACACCTATAACAAAACACCTTGAATTAACGAAATCAATATACTGTATCCTACCCATCCTTGCTTCTCCTAGATGAAAAATTTATGGGGGAAATACTAAATGCCTGATTCCCTGTCCCATGTATTCACTTCCTTCAACATATAGGGAACATTTGCGATTATTTCTCCCAAACTGCCTGGGTATATTCCATTAAGGTGCCTCCATGACAGTGTTGACACACTGGAAAACAAAATACGGAATTCTTAGTGTCTCAGCACCATTAATAATAATAATAATAATAATAATAATATTAATAATAATAATAATAATAACAATAAACATATTTACAGTAAGTGTATCTCATACTTTCTATTTTCACAGCCTTTCTGAACTATCAGAAGAGGCTGGATGACTCCATCAATGATGCATATTTGGAATGTAACACTTCCCCTCATACAGTCAAATACATTATGAAAGATTACAACACATCCACATTCGCCAACAATTCAACACACATGCCCCGAGAGCTCTGTGGAAAACCCAGGGATCAGCTGTGGCTTTCCTTAGGGACTCAGGGCTGTTGGCCAGACAGCTTAGGGAACAACAACAAAAATATATGCAAACAACACAACAGACACCCCCTAAGAGCTCTGTGGGAAGGCTCGAGATTGGTGTGGCTTTCCTTTAGTACTAGGGCTGATTGCTCATGCAGCATAGGGAAAGCCGGCAACAGCTGTGCAAAGGTTATTAAAACTAGTACACTAAATAAATAGTTTTTACTAAACAGGAAAATGTGTCTGCATTTTACAGTATAATTATATTTTACAGACAGGAAAAATGTGAAAAAAATGCAATCAAGAGTAAATACCAGAAAAATTTAGGTAAACTGCAATTAAATTTTTTAGTTTATTCTAATTGGGATGTATGACTTCAGATAAACATACGTTATAATGAAATATACAATGACTTATTCTAGGCAATCTCTGATTCAAAATTAAATTGGCAATAAATATATATAAATTATGGACATTAAATTTGTTGCACTTAGGGAAACACTACAACTGTTAAAATTTCGAACTGAAGTTTAATCAAGAATTCGGTATATATTAATAGGATGCAATAAACAGACATTTTCACTGCTCTAGTATACTTTATTTCATTACTTATAAAACACTCTTTTAGTAATATAATTTCCGTTCTTATTTAAAATGCTCCAGTATAGTATATTCCATTATATATAAAACACTCTTTTAGTAATATAAATTTCTTATATCTCTTAAATGCTCTGTTACACTGTATTCCATTATTTATAAAACCCTCTTAACACATTTTAAGACTTATGTAGTATCACATCTACTTACTACAGCATGCAATGGCACACCTTAATAAAACTTTGTTCATCTCTCGCTTAGCTATAAAAGTCTCTGCTCTAGTTGACTAATCCTTGATAAACGTAAGGGTTGTGTAAGATGAGATGTAAACAGATGAAAGGACATATATATTAATATATAAAGCTTATTTTCAACATACATGTTGACTATATAATCACAGATTTCAAAATAATGCTTTTTGGTTACTGACATACATAATTTTAATATCTAATTGACAATCCAATTGGTCTTTCTGGCACAAAAAATATACAAGTTAATTAAGGTATTTGGCATTACAAAGATATTTCCCACTATCTTAACAACAAATGACGAAATATAAATAAAAAAATAAACCCACACACACACTTTCCAATCCCACATATATTATGCATTTCTTCTTAGTTTTATAATCTGCCTAAAACGGTAGATATCAATTAGGATCCTGTAGATAAAAAAAATAATCATGAGTTAACTTACTTCAACTTGCAGCTTTTCCTATGAATCTAGTATCACAAGATAATTGCTTAACTAGTTTAATTATATGAGAATATTATTCAGGCTGAGTAAACTAGCATGACTATATTGTAAGGAGCCTAATATAAAGATTAATTTAGTCAGGATTTACTTGCTTGCTATATTGTAATTACAGGACTTTGAGTAAGTTTACAAACTAAATTTTTTTTATATTTACATAATTTTAACAAGAACTGAGTTCAAATAATTAGTAAAAGACCTTACATCTCTCATGTTAGACCAAGTGAGAGTTAAGTATGAAACTCCTACTCAAAAATCCTTTATACTTTATATTTTTCTTCCATATGTAAAAAATATATAACGAAACCATAAAAATATAACAGTTGCTAATACACAAATCACACACAAGCATTCTTAATTATTAAAGACCTAATTAGGTCAATTAAAAAAATCAACAAATTTGCAAAGATTTAGCAAATAACTTCAAACAACTTTGGAATTAAAATATAAGCATAATTAACTTACTGGTATAATTAGTATACTGTACTAACAGCACTGAACTAAATATACAGGGGGTCCTCGTTTTACACTGTCCTCGAGTTACGATGTTTTGTGGTTACATGAATTATATTGCTTCTTTTTCCATAATTTACGGCCTGTATTAAGTTTCCCAAGCATAAAGCAGATTCTTCTAGTGGCAGTGCTTCAAACTAAAGAAAAGCCATCACCATGGAAGTAAAATTAGAGATAGCGAAATGCATGGATAAGTGCTTCTTTAAGTGTGTTCCGACTTACACCGAACTTCGGGCCACATCACATTACAGGAACGGAACTCTGACGTAAGTCAAGGACCTCCTGTATATTACAACTCTACTATTAGTTTTTTAATATAGCCCGACATGCAATTCTTAAGTGGAAGTGAGGATAAGATACTGATGGGGAAAGTTAATGGAAAATAAGTATATTGCAATTAGTATAAACATTCACGTGCGACTGGGCAAATTTTTTAATAGTGAAAGGATTTTTACATAAAAATATTCATTACTCTCCCATACACCTATACACATTCTCAGTTAGGTTATGGAGGTACAGAGGGTCCTATATGTTGACACCATTACTCTCTTAGTATCACCAAGAGAATCTGGTAGGAGAATCACTACAAAGCACAACTTAAAAAGCCTTCATTATCCAGCTCCAACCTGTCTGCGTCCATCCTCATTTAAACGGAGATTAATAGTGACAAAAATGGAAAAAAAAAAATCCGAAACTCAAACTCGAGAATTCTGAGTTTATGCCAGGCAAGACTTACTGAGCTGCAAAGCTTAATGTTATTAAATCAATTTAATTTTATTATGCATAAAATAATTTGCATATCATTTCAAGTCCACTTTACCACATAAAACTTATAAATATACTTTTGACAAATTTTTGTAGTTAAAATCGAGTACACTTCCTTGTGTAAGTTCCGAGACAATTGTATTTAACAATATAGATAATAATATTGCAACATAATAGATACTATTATACAGTAATATAAATAGGATTCACTCTAATATATACTTAGCTAATACGGTGAAAGATAGACCTCAAGCACACTAAACTGTTAGAAAATCCTCATATTAAATATAAGGCTTATCTTGACTTAAATACTTTATACAATGATCTACAGTTAAAAATAAAAACAAATGCCCGATGTCATGCATAAATTATAAGTTAGTCAGTCATTTAACACAAGGACTATTACATCATCATGCTATGTCATCAAGTCTACTGATATATTTGAAATAGGTTTCTACGCCTTACTTTCTTGTGTACTTTGGGTAGAAAAGGTGGTGGAGGAGGGATTTTTGACAGTGTTTTGAGAGGGAAACCCTCTTGAAGACTCTCTTCAAAGTATTCTTCTTTCTTTCTGATTCCTCTATAATGGAAATTGCGGAGTAAGGGAATTTTTTCTTGGACGAAGCTCACTTGTTCCAAACTCATTTTTTCGCATCCACTGACATCTAAATATCGCAGTGTAAAGCAACTGCTCAGTGTATCTAGAGAATCATCTGTCAACTTAATGCAGCGCTGCAAAAAATAAATATATATATTAATTTTGCAGTGGCAGAGTGCACAAGTCGGGAAGCAATTAACGTAGGCTCATTCCAACTGTGGGACGTTAAAAAGGGCATCCAGCCTTAGTACCTCATCTGTCAACTTAATGCAGCGCTGCAAAAAATAAATATATATATTAATTTTGCTGTGGCAGAGTGCACAAGTTGGGAAGCAATTAACGCAGGTTCATTCCAACAGTGGGACGTTAAAAAGGGCATCCAGCCTTAATACCTAAGCTCCAAATGTTTGTGTCCACCACCATTTGAATGGTAACTAATTATGTCATACAAAACTGTGCAATTTGATGTTCAGGAACTTGCAGAGTCATCCAATATTTTAAGGCATAGTGCAGGTTCAAGCTCACCACAGAGCATTTGAAAGGCATCGAGCTTCAAGCCACCAGCTCCAACATGGCTGTGTTCACCCCCATTTAAATGGAGAGTAGCTAAGACATAAAATAGTGCAGTTTGATGTTCAGAAACTTGTACGAAATCTCTCTTTCTATGGCAGTATAATATTTTTTATAGCAAACTAACTACTAACTTAAGGAGGGAGTAAATGTTAAAACATTTAAGTACTCTGATTTAAGAAAAGTATATATGTGACAATGTACCATGAGGATAATACAGAATACTTGCACGCTAGTAAGCAAGTCATAAGATGAATCATTTTAAAAGTGATAATACAGGAAAACTTATGAATATCTAAACAAACTCCTTGATTACTAATTATGATGTAATTATTCAACCATTTATGTTATACAATAGCACAAAACATCCTGACAGCCATAGGCAATGTCAATCCCTTTGCCTGAGTTTATAATGCAATATATCTGCAACAGAAAGCCATTTCCAGTAGTGACTCATTATTCTAATGATTCCATATGATTCGTCATATCCTACACTTTTAATGAGTGAGTAAAGATGCCTTTTTTTTTTTATGAGTGTGGCACCGGGACAGGCAGAAAAAACTCCCCTCATCAAATAAGGCCTGGGCACGAGAAAACATTAAGACGAAGGAAAAGAAAGAGGTTATGAACAAGGCAGAGATGAGGTAAAGATACACAAAGGAAAAGGAGAGACCGAAAAATAGTCAAAGTACTGAGGACCTAGAGATATGGAGGTATAAGCCCTGAGATGACGACAGATCCACTTTTTGAAGGAAGATTGGTTATAAGAGTTTGGAAAGACAAAGGAGGAAGAGAGTTCCAGAGTCTGGAGGTGGGAAGAAGCAGTTGCTGCACCGAGCAATCCACGAGCTACAAATCTCCACACAGTACCTGTGAGACGAGGCTTCTTGGCGAGTGTTATGCGGTCTCGGCATTGGTAGGAATGCAACTTGCCAACTCATCACAGCAGCGATGGAAGTAGTAGCAAGAGAAAAGAGAAAGGGATGATACCTTTTGGCAAAGAGAAAGAGAATCTAGATTAGAAGTAAGAGAACGATCATTAATGAGTCTGGCCGCCTTAGATTAAACCCTATCAAGGAGATAAGTATAAGAAGAAGCA
>JAXCGZ010000855.1:0-37642 GCA_037179515.1 Halocaridina rubra
TCGTTAAACATGTTTATGGATTACTTTAGACTTCTACGACTAGAGCAGGTTTCTACTTCTGCTTTTTGTCCTGTCCTACAATGCGTCTTATGTGATATTCATAACTCATTAAGTCAGCACTAGGCTATGTAGAGCTCTAGACATGCAAATCTCTCTCTCCTCTCTCTCTCTCTCTCTCTCTCTCTCTCTCTCTCTCTCTCTCTCTCTCTCTCTCTCTCTCTCTCTCTCTCTCTCTCTCTCTCTCTCTCTCTCTCTCTCTCTCGTTTACTCCATTACATCTTATGGTATATTAATGCCACTATTAAAAGATTTATACACGGTTAATAATTTGTGATTAGTAGATTTTTGAAGAAATGGATAATTTTAATATAGATTGGTTCGCATTAAACAGAGTATATGTATGATTGTTTAACGCACATAAATATTTATTTTACTCATACGTGCATATATACATGCATACATACATACATATATATATATATATATATATATATATATATATATATATATATATATATATATATATATATATATATATATATATATATATAATATATATATATATATATATATACACGAGTATGTATGTATGTATGTGTGCGTGATTATTGATAAATGGGTTTGATATGCAGTTACGTTAAGAGAAAGGATGAAACAAACCTCGAAATGTCAACAGAATTTAATTAACAGCTTATTGTCATTGGTGTGTTTACCCTCTTACCCCATCAGTATTACTTATTGTGGATTTGGCCTAATCAAGAGGTCATCTGTCTCTACGTGGGGAACATTTATTTATTTTTCCATATTTACACATATTAAAATGCGATTGATAATTATATAAGCCACGTCATATCTGATTCAATGTTTTTTCGAAGTAAATGTTATCCAAAAAGGTATTACTTAATTGCTTAATTTAGAGATGAATATGATTGCATAAGAGGTGAAATTAGCGTGTTTTTTTTTTCATTAGAAATCTATTATTGTGATATGTTGACATAATTAATTTACTAACATATGTTCAGAATGAAGTTGGATTTGAGCCGCCTTCTTGATTGCGAGACATGATGCAGATGTCAGAAATTTAGGCCATGTTGGGCACTTTCCACCAGGCCTACGCTTGATTTGGTTTCATTTTAGGATTAAAATTGCAAAATAAAAATTCAGCGACATTTTAGTTTATGTTTTTCACTTCATGGCAAAGAGATTCGGAATAAGCATCGTCTATACTTAGCTTGACCTTTGACTCAAACATATCCTCAGTAAATATCAACCACTGAATAATCCATAATGTTTATGCATTAATCAAGTGTTCGAAACGAAGCCGGAAGAGCCAGTTTTTTGACGTATTATTAGCTGATACAGTTATTTTGAGGTTACATCGAAATCTGGAGAGGTATATTGGTTTTGCATTCCTGTTAATATATAAGCAGTAATGTTAAGTATTTTAATTGTATTAACTTCATGTTTTTAATATCTTAGTGTATTTGAATATAATATATTTTGTCAATGAAGTGCTTCATTTATAAATATGGATGGAAATATTTTACGTAATATTAAACTTTGTTATAATATGCACCTTTTGCGACGTAGCTTCGCATATATATTAAGTTACATAACTCCATCTTTAAAGGCCTGAGAAATGTGACGTATTGAAAAATCCAATTTCCAGATATGTATTTCAAAAACCCTGTTTTCAATATATATATATATATATATATATATATATATATATATATATATATATATATATATATATATATGTATATATATAATATTATATATATATATATATATATATATATATATATATATATATATATATATATATATATTTTTATTTTTTTTTTTTTTTTTTTTTAGAGCGCAGTATGTACTGCCATCATCATATTAACTTTATTTCATGTATTAATTGCTTCATAGGCTTTGACATTATTGACCTTTATATGTTGTTTTCTCTTTTTGAATTGTAATACCTTTAATATGAAATATCACTTTAGCAAATGACTCTCTCTCTCTCTCTCTCTCTCTCTCTCTCTCTCTCTCTCTCTCTCTCTCTCTCTCCTCTCTCTCTCTCTCTCTCTCTCTCTCTCTCTCTCTCTCTCTCTCTCTCTCTCTCTCTCTCTCCATTTATCTCTTGGCTTTTATTGTTTTCCCATCGATCGTATTGTGTCACTGTGTCAGCTATCTTCATTGGCAATTTACGGTGACTGTCGTTTATGGTCATAAAAAGTTTTGCTAGACAATTGTTGTCAGATCACAGTTCCTTTTCGTATTTTCACACATTAAAAGTGCTCTTGTATTGAACATCCCCCTTACATAATCTATCACCACCTTACTTGTCTATATCTTGAGGAAATAACTGCGATCAGTAGGGAGATTGTTAAAACCGAGAAATCGAAGAAGACGGATGCCTATCAAAGCTGGAACAAAGCCAATATGGTGTCTTGCCTTATACAAGCTGATTTTTTTTTTTTTTTTTGGTCAGGTAAAGGAATCTTCGTCAGTATTTCTTTTTTTTTATCGTTCCTCCTTACCTTTTATGCCTTTTATCCTTATTTTGATTTTTTCATTCTCCTCTTCATCTCTCTCTATGCTTCTCCCTCCTACATTATTGGATGGGTGCTTGTGTAATGTCTTGTATCGTAGATTTGATTCCGATCCTGAGGTATTCCTTCTGTGGCTACTTCTCTCTTTTCATCTTGTTTGAAGAGGAGAAACGGAAAGGGCCAAGAAAGGGAAGCGTGATCACTTTCATCTTATCATGTTGGACCTTAATCTTCCCTCCCTCTCACCTTCTTTGTAGTCCACTCGGCGTTATTGAGGCGTATGTGGGATTTAGAGCACCTTTGCCCTTGTGACGTACTGTGTGTTAGTGTGACGCGTGTTCTGGGATAATATCATTGCATTCTTTAGTTTGTAACTGCCTTATTGGATTAATTTCGAATATACAAGTCCTCATATAGTAGGCAAAACTGAAGATGAGGAAGTTTTTCCTTTCTGGGCCATAGTTTTATTTCTCGCATCTTTTTCTCTGAGGAATTTTTTTTTGTCTGAACCATAGATTGTCCTATATATACAGAGCTTTTAGACTGTGTTTGTGGCCGTATCAGTTTTTGTTCCTTATATTTATTTATTTTTTGAGTGTGACACCGGGACAGGCAAGAAGATTGCCCTCATCAATAAAGGCCCAGGCAAGAAAAAAACATTAAGCCGAAGAAAAAGTAAAAGGTTAAGGACAAGGCAGAGATGAGGTAATGATACTCAGTAGGAAAAGAACAAGCTGAAAGAATAGGTTTTCTCTTTAACATTCTCTTGTCTCATCGTTTATTAAATTTTTATTATAATAATTGCCATCACGTTACAAAACTCTGTGCCTCTGTGTTTTTTTTTTATTTCTAGCGTATTGAAACATCATATTATAAGATCAGATGGTTGATAAAGATGAGAAATCGCTCAAATCATCGATTGTGTTCATCGGAAGTTTTTTTTTAAACTTGCTTGGCAGTGAATCATTGTGTTACTATAATGGAAACAGGATACGCAAGACAGGAAAAGGCTAGCAAGAAACAGCGACTCTATATAGATGTGGATTAATACTGAAGACAAAGAAGTATCAAGGTAAAAAAATTGAAATTGAAAATGGGTTTTGAAAACAGAAGGTTTGGAGAGCGGATGCCTAAGGACAGTGGTTCTCAACCCTTTTTGCCCCATGCACCCCTTTCACCATATGTCAGAATGTCATTCCCTCTTTCCAGGATTGTCTGCCTCAAGAGGTGCATTTCAAATATGTTTATAATACTGAAAATCCTTTATTTTCTTCCATATTAGTACTTATACCTTTAAATAGATTATTTTTTTTAGTGGAGATTTGCACATTTAACAGCTATTTAAAATGCTGATGGATGTTAAAACTTAAATAAAAGTATTTTTTTTTTACATTCATGATTAATTACTTAGCAGACTAAACTGAAGCATACTGCAATTAACTAAAAGTTAGTGCCAGGGGATTGCAGTTCAATACACAAAAATTGAATGCCAGGGGATTGTAATCAATAAACAAAGAGTTCAATAGAAAGCCAGGATATTGTAAATTTTTACTTCAATTTATTCAGATGAAGATTGCAGTCAGTGAGAAACATGTGATTGTTTTTTCTTCGCCAATTATGGGATACGCGGAGGAGTGCTTGAAAGGTCACAATGCAGAAAAGGTCACAATGCAGGTCATTTTCAACCTCTAATCTACTACGTTGTTTCATTTTAATTTGCAACAGAGTTGAAAAGCCTGACTCAATAACATATGTTGATACAAATGGACCAATGCTCGGATTGCTCTCTACCACATCAAGGGCCAAAATTCTGTGACCGATTTCTCATCGAATATATCTCTTGCTCCTGATTCAGTTTTCAGCTCCAGAAATTTATCTTGACAATCATCAGGAACTCTTTCAACAGACAATTTGAATGGATTTCGCACTGAATCCAACTCATCATCACTGAGTTCGGGAAAATATTGCTTGAATTCATTTTCCAATGCTGTCAATTGCTGTAAAATTCCATTTTGCAGCATTTGTGCCACCCTGGGGAGCTCGAAAGCAATACAAAGATCAATATTCTAACAATTTGAGTCTGCCTGTCGTTGGTACCAATTCCCCTCTGAAACCCTGATATTCTCCCCCAGGTTGAGAACCCGTGCCATAGGATATACTTTCAGGCTCAAGATCCTTGAGGAACTAGTTAGATTATTGTTCAACTTTAGTCTTTATATTAGTAAAACCTTTTACTAGCTGGTCATCAGTTGTTACTACAGAAAAGACTTTCAAGATATCTGAAATGTATGGTATTCGATCGAACAGCGTAAGATGTGGTAACTGCAATAAATCAAATGTTAAATGGCCAAAGAAAAGACATTATAAGGAAACGGGAAAGATTTATTACCGTTATGGACCGATTATATAAATGCGCCAAAATGGCCATCGTGTTGTTTCCTAGAATTTTCCCCTATAGGTTTCCCATGTGATTGATTGCCTTCACCCCATATTTCCCATATACTCTTAATGAAATTTTCCCCAATATTTCTCACCTGTGATTGAAAATATGCTGAGTTTTACGTGGATGCCTGCGTTAATTCCAAATTTCCCACATACTCTCAATGGATTTTTTCCCTATAGATTCCACTTGTGATTACAATTTTCCAACTCTCCAGCATAGCTGATTGACTTTATCCCACATTTCCACGTACCCCCAATACGAACCCCCTTCAGATTGCAAGTCTTTCAAGATCCAAAATTATTTCTCTATTGAAATTCACAAATGAAAAACATGCACAGTAAATATTTATAACAAAAATGTAATCTGGCTAAATTACACATTCTTGCGAGTTCACCATGAACCAAATATCATTTTCCCTTTTGGTTATGGAACTAGAAACCTCATAAAACAGATATAGGGAAGGAAAAAGAGGCGGCATGGCTCTATCTACTGGATAAGACGCAGTCGAGTGTACAGGGAAGATGAAATATTTACATGAAGTTGAAACCGGCTTTAGTCTTTTAGGTTTTATTATGCCGGTGGTTCATGGTGAGCCTCTTTTGTCTGTTTGAATACTATAGTCTCTAATTCTCTCTCTCTGCTAGTTTATTTGTGTGTGTGTGTGTGTGTGTGAGAGAGAGAGAGAGAGAGAGAGAGAGAGAGAGAGAGAGAGAGAGAGAGAGAGAGAGAGAGAGAGATATTACCTAATTGTGCTTACGGGAAAGAGCCCAAAGCTCGTATCTTCCCGTCTCCTGATCGGTTCCATTTTTAGACTTAGTGATACTTATCATACCTGTCCTTAAAACTATGGATTGAGATAGCATTAACTACCTCCTCGCTTAGCCAATTCCAATTATCAACTACTCTTACACTGAAAAAGTATTTCCTTACATCCTGCAAACAAGTTTTCTTACGAAGCTTCAAACTATGACCTCTAGTTCTAGTGCCAGCCATATCAAAATATCAATCCCTATCCAGTCTATCATAACCATGAAGGAATTTAAAGACTGTCACCATATCCCCCCTCAATCTTCTAGTTTCGAGTGATGGTAAGTCAAATTCCCCCAGCCTCTCATCATAACTGAGATTGCGTATTTCTGGCAGCAGTTTCGTGGCATGTCTTTGAACTATTTCAAGCTTAGCTACGTGCTTTTTCAAGTGCGGATTCCAAAATGGGGCTGCATGTTCAACTATATATATATATATATATATATATATATATATATATATATATATATATATATATATATATATATATATTGGCTTTAGCATATGAGAGGAATATATATTTTGCACAAGGTTCAAAGACATCATAGCTTTGGATATCCCCTTTGGAGAGTGTATAGAGAGAGCTTCTTCCATTAAGGTACAAATTTTCTTCACCAGAATTTTTTTTTTCAACATAACGTGCCTTTTTTCTTATTGTTTTTAGTAAATTATGTTTAATGGCCTGACAATGAAGAGTGACCTTCGAAAGCTTTGCTGCCAAAGCAGATAAGACTGATTGTTGAAGATCGATTCTGGTGAAGAGACTTGTACCCCTAAGGGAAATATTCTTTCATTGCCAAGCAAGGTTTCTTGGAGCCTTGTGTAAAATATACATTCCTCCCTGATGCTTAACCAATATGTAAACTATGCATAGAGAGAAGTCTTTCTCCTTGTTCTCCTGCGTGTCGTAAAAATTATCTGAATGGGGCGAAGCGAGGGAATTGGGAATCCCTTCTCCTGTATTTTTTCCTTCAATGAGTCGAGGTATTTTGCTTGTCTCAGTCACCCCCTTATAAGGGGGAATATGGCTCGCATATATATATATATATATATATATATATATATATATATATATATATATATATATATATATATATATATATATATATATATATATATATATATATATATATATATATATATATATATATATATATATATATATATATATATATATATATATATATATATATATATATATATATATATATATATATATATATATATATATATATATATATATTATATATATATATATATATATATATATATATATATATATATATATATATATATATATATATATATATATATATATATATATATATATAATATATATATATATATATATATATATATATATATATATATATATATATATATATATATATATATATATATATATATATATATTCCCATTTTTTACCCCGACCGGGACTTGAACCTAGAAACTTATAATTACTAAGTCAAGGCGCTACCAACTACACCACAGAAGGTTAAAAGGAATCCAACCTTATAGCTTATATCTGCTATACTTAGGAATGAACGCATTCTCTCAGAATGCCTCTGTGTGCATATTACAGATTCCCTAACCTCACTCTTGGCCCGAATGAGATTGGGAATTGAATTAAATGCGAAAATGAAGCCACTAGTGAGGTTGGGGAATCTGTAATATGAACATAGTGGCATTCAGAGAGAATGCGTTCATTCCTAAGTATAGCAGATATAAGCTATAAGGTTGGATTCCTTTTAACCTTCTGTGGTGTAGTTGGTAGCGCCTTGACTTAGTAATTATAAGTCCTAGGTTCAAGTCCCGGTCGGGGTAAAAAATGATTCATGTTTTCACATACGTAATGTGTTTATTTGGTTAATATATATATATATATAATATATATATATATATATATATATATATATATATATATATATATATATATATATATTCTTCATGACACAAAGACAATAATACCAAGTTCAATTCATTAAAAGAGTGGAAATCGCAAAATTTTCACCCTCCTGATGAGGCCTTGTTGAAGGTGCAAATTTTGAGCAGTCAGTTATTTCTTTTATTTATTTCTAAGTGTGGTATATATATATATATATATATATATATATATATATATATATATATATATATATATATAATTTTTATTACAAAGAGAAAACAGAAAACAACAAAATACCTTACCACTATTAAGCATATGTACTCGTCTTCAGAATTGTCTGATTTACAGAACAGAGAGAGATCCTGTAGCTATATATACAGGGTGCGCCATTGAAAAGAACGATAAACCACTCAAACTTTAGAAATTAATATTTACCAACAGTTTAGCCAAAGGCCGGATTTCTTAAACAGTGTAAACCAAGGATACCATATTGTTAGTTAGCTAGACACACACAAATGGATTTCATAAACGCATCTGATACGGTTCTGTGTATGGCTAGGATCCCGCAAGGGATCCTAGCCATACACAACCGTATCAGATGCGTTTATGAAATCCATTAGTGTGTCTAGCTAACAAACAATATGGTATCCTAGGTTTACACTGTTTAAAAAATCGAGCCAAAGACTCAGTGGGAGGCCAAAAGGGAGATATATCAAAAGATTTGCCGATTATTGCAAATTACTGGGTAATTGAGGTGTGGTTAAAAAAAAATTGATAATTGACGTGTGATTAGAGTTTGGGGTTTGAACAAGGATAAAATCAAGACTAGGAAACCGGATATACAGTTGTCGGAAAAATTATAAGTAACGTTAAAATATATGTTGATAATAATAATAATGATGGTAATAGTAATAATAATAATCATCATCATCTTTCATTATTATGAATAACAACTTCGAGCGTTATATTTATGGTGATTGGTACGAAAATCTAATGATTTGCCATTCTGATCTATGTAGTACGTGCCACAATCTCTGTCACTGAATCTTATACATAATTATTAGACCTAGAAACTTGAATGTTTCTAATCAACGAATTCCGAAAGGTATTTTTTTATTCAAATTCTAAAGTGATGTTTAGTCTTCTGAGAGTCTACACTAAACTTTGACAACCTTGGAAATGGGAATAACTAAGATATTATTTAAAATTCATAGCAACAAAAAGTAGTTTTAATGTAATTAGTCTGTATATTGTTTTTACTGGCATTTTCATCCTGTGATTGATAATTATTTTATTCCTTCATTGCAGAAATGCCTGGTATTGTGGCCTTGCGTAAGCGTGCAGCTGATGACAAACCTCTCAAAGGTGCCAAAATTGTTGCTTGCACACACATCAATGCACAGACAGCTGTAAGAGTCATTCATTATCTCCTTGTTGATGCTGATGTAGTTTTTCTTAGTCTTTTTTTTTTACACGTAAAATGTGTTTATGCTCTCTCTCTCTCTCTCTCTCTCTCTCTCTCTCTCTCTCTCTCTCTCTCTCTCTCTCTCTCTCTCTCTCATGCTGATGTAGTTTTTCTTAGTCTTTTTTTTACACGTAAAATGTGTTTATGCTCTCTCTCTCTCTCTCTCTCTCTCTCAACTGCCACATGTGTTAATTTTCCCATTAGGTCATTAAACATAATAGCAGTTATCTCTTACATAATGGAATAATGTGCAAGTATTTAAATTAAGTAATATTCCTCATGCAATATATCTTACTCCCTTTGCTACTTGTTTTAAAACAGTAAATGACTTGTCAGTTCATGATAAAAAATAGTACTTTTGTCAGTAACATTTCAATCTTTTCCTAGTTCATTTGTCATTATCTCTTGACATATTACCCACATGATGTAGCCTCTGTCTTCCCAGCAAGCAGAAGTGATTGCATGATTAGATGTGTGGAATATAAGTAATAGGAGAATATTTATACTAGCTAAAGTTTTAATGAGGGCAATATTGCATGTCATGCCTCTTTTAAAAAAAAAGTATTTGCTATTACACAGTGCATTGATAAATAGCTGTGCAAGAAAAAACTACACCTGATGTACAACCCTAAAGCACTTACTTGTTTGGCAAAGAGTATCTTATCATGAGGTTCATAGCTCTATAGGTTAATGCGCTGATATATAGTATTATAGGAGTTGTTTCATAGTACTCATATATACAGTGCAATAACTACATTGGTTGTCATATACAGCACAGTTAATTTTTTTTAAATAGTTCCCTACATTTTATATTCATTTAGTCAGTATCTTTCTCAGATACCTATATGTACTTGCTCAAAATGCATACTGTCTATCTGTTGACCTTCATGTGCATAATATAGAGTAGTGCACACCCTATCTTCACTCAGGGCCAGTGAGTGTATTAAGTGATTTATGGGATCATTGATGAAACAGTATGTATGTACACAGCCTCTGACATCGATTTATGCACTTGTGCTCATCCCACAAGTCTCTGATATATATATATATATATATATATATATATATATATATATATATATATATATATATATATATATATATATATATATATATATATATATATATATATATATAATTAAATCTCTAATCCTGGAAGAAAATAAAATCTAATTTAGTATGTGAATAATGAGATTTGTACTGTACTGTATGTGGTGTAGAACATATCTTTATAAGATGGTAACTTATCTCATTTTTTATCTAATTCATTTAAGTGGCTCAGTGAAATTGGATGAAAGATAATGAGCTGAGGTATTTACTATATGATATTATATATGATTCTAGTTTTGTTAGGGAGACTTCTGGAAGTGTCGCATTCATGGCATAAAGGTATTCAATAAATCTGAAACTCGTTTAGATCATATGAGTACGCCTTTAGTTGACTGTCCATATCTCAGTCATTATGTGATGTATCTCCCTCCTCCTCTTACATTTTTATATGTTTGTAGAAAACCTTCTGTATTTTTACATGTATTTGCCAGGTGCTAATTGAAACTCTAATTGAACTTGGAGCTAGCATACGTTGGGCCGCTTGCAACATCTTCTCTACTCAAAATGAAGTTGCTGCTGCCTTAGCTGAAGCAGGTTTGTGTGGTGAACACTTATTAATATATTTTTAGGCTTATGATAGGTAGGCTCCCTATTCAATATGAAAATTAGATATATTACCATGTGCTAATGTCAAAATTTTTCTAAAAATTTTGTTGCTCAGATAACTTTATTTGTACTAAGAGCTCATACTTGTTTGAGAATCGCACTTTTAGGGTGTTTACAATGTCCAGGTAAAACTGAGAATCTCCCTCTTTCTCACTAGTCATTCTTTCTCATCTTAATGTGTAATAACTTTTATTTTTGTTTACGCAGTTTTGATAACGAATTAAAATCTTTACATTACCTACTATTCCAAGAGAACCACATCTTGACAGGGTACAAACTTCAGACTTCCTGATTAGACTACATAGCTTTTAAATGTTTAACTAGTGAACACTGTTCCGTAGAGATAAACTTTTATATTTCATTACATATGGTATACGCTATGATAATATAAACTTTTATTTCCATTTTACAATGGGTATTCGTCAGCCAGGATAAGCCCCAACCCCCCACTGTGATGTCCACCCACAGCAGTTCCTGCCAGTAAACAGCTTAAACTCTCGGTCTTGGACGGGGACCGATCTTTCGACCTCGTGAATGCGAAGCCAGCGCGTTACCACTGTACTAGCCAGCCAGCATTAATGACTACTCACTTTAGATATTTGAGTTTTCAGCGTTGCATAAAAGAGGGAGAGGTGATAGTGATAAATCTTTTCCATATAGCTCAATAATAGATCTCTAGATTTGGAAATGTTTGGTGAACTTGTCATTTGCTACTGTATGTCTTGAAAAGGTTTTTTCTCATAATTATGAGTCACTTACTAGCAAACTCATTCGTGTGTCCTTTTTACTCCTCGTAAATGTTTCGTTCATTGTTGTTAACCTGTGAATTTTACAAAGTACAAAATATTTTTTTCCTTTACTATTTTGTGTCGCATTGAGTCCTCTGTGAATGGGGGTGAACACGGTGCATTGGAGCCGGGGGAGTAAGGCTGAATGCCCCTCCTAATGCTTTGTATTGAGATCAAACCTGCGTTAGTCTGGCTTGTCACTTCTCGACTCTTGTGCTCTACCGCTGAACTACTGCAGCCCTCAAAGTACAGAAGATGTCATCATCTTTTTTATCATATCATACCATACCAGGATTTGTTTTAATAGCTCACAGTATTATTTGATCTTTAGTTGATTTAGAATTGGTTTCAAGATTTTATCTAAATATAGTATAAGTTATATTTTTCAGTGAATATATTTACTGGATATGCCTTTCTCTTGTTTTTTGTTTTTCAGCATATGAGAAATTGATATTCTATATCACCTCTTTTCTAAACCAGTTTTTTTTCATGCAGGCCAGCCAGTGTATGCATGGCGTGGTGAGAGCGAGGAAGATTTCTGGTGGTGTATTGATAAATGTATCAATACAGAAAACTGGCAGCCAAATATGATCCTGGATGATGGTGGCGATGCTACTCATTTGATACTGAAGAAATATCCTGCCATGTTTAAAATGATTAAGGGTAAGTTATGTGTCAGGTGCTCTATCTCGTGTGTAATATGATAATTGATGAATTTATGAAATTCACTCTTGTGTATTATTTTTCCCTTTAGTTTTGTTATTATTTTTTATTTATTTTACTATATATGGTCATTAGTGTATATTGTGTGTTATCCTTGATCCCCATACCTTGAAATTAAGGCTTCCTCGGATTTATGGGTCGAGCTAGTAACTGGAAACATGTTCTCTGAGAAATGCTATAACTTTTCAAAAGAAATTATGGTTTTGAATTGAACATCATGTTTCATGTTCATGTCACCACATTAGTTATTATCCACTCATCTCCCACTTTCAGTGCACCCACCATGCTTTTTTGCTTGATATCAATACTTATTTTTATTAATAGCTTATTTATTTCTGTTTACCCCCACTTGTAGTTTTGTTCCCGCTTTTCCATCTAAATCGGTATCAAAGTTGCTTCTTTTCAAGAAACAGGTATTGGTGTATTACAATATATACACGAATATGTATTTGACTTGATTATGACATTGACAAATGCAATGCACCTGTTTGACTAATCACTGAACTAATTGGCCATGCATATGCCATGTCATTTTAACATAAATCTAGACTATATATCATGAGATCGTAATAGGTTTATTATATCGAAAAGTATCTTTTTGGTGACTTCCCTATGCCATGAAATCCTAAGAACACAACACCTTTCCTATACCTCCCAAGACTACTACGTCTCTGGAAATAGCATAACTACCAGTATACTATTAATGTAATAAAGTACATAAAAACTGTTAAAGGACCCTTGAAAGCATTCAGTTTCTTTCCAATTCTGTTCCTATTATTGGAAGTTTCATCCCTATGTTTATTCAGTATTATTACATCATATACTGTATATTGATGTGACTTTTACTTTCAAAACTTGGGGTTCACATTGGCAAATTAAGCAGTCTTACACTTTTTCATATGGTCGTTTCGTTTTTAGGTATCTGTGAGGAGAGTGTCACGGGTGTTCACCGCCTTTACCAACTCAGTAAGGCTGGGAAGCTCTCTGTGCCTGCCATGAACGTTAATGATTCAGTTACCAAAACTATGTTTGATAATCTCTACTCCTGTAGGGAATCCATTGTGGACAGGTATTGTATTTCTTTTGGCACTGGACACAGAAGAGTGCCATTTTTTCTGGTCTCCATTAGCTTGTATTTTATTAATATGGTTCTGAATTTTTTTTGCAAACAGTTTCCTCTCAACTACAAGTATTTCTTATGAATGAACATTACCCTTTTTGGTAAATTGCTGTCATTATGTAACAGTGTTTAAGTTTCTTTTTCCAGTATATCAATGTTGTACATCCTGAGTATACTCTTTATGCATGGTTGTTTTCTTTGAACATGCTTATTTAAGCAGGTATTCATTGATGCATCTATAGATATGTGTTGGTCTTTCTATTCCATACGTATATGGTTATACTGAAATGTATCATCAAGACCAGCATGGATCCATTGTTTTATGTGATTTGAATACTTTCATTGCATATATTAAATATTCCATGACAATGTATATTTTTGTTTTTGCAGTTTAAAGCGTGCCACTGACGTTATGTTTGGAGGAAAACAAGTAGTGGTTTGTGGATATGGAGAAGTTGGAAAGGGCTGCTGTCAAGCTCTTAAAGGCCTTGGATGCACTGTCTATGTGACAGAAATTGATCCTGTGTGTGCCCTACAAGGATGGTAAGCATGGAACACTTTAATTTCAATTTTTTTTATTTGCCTCCTATGACGATTAAGTATTGTTCTGTAAAGTAAAGAAGTATAAGCAACATACCAATTATTTAGCATACTTATACAGTTGTTAGTCTTGAGATTTTGAAATGTAGTATCAGGAAGCAAAAAAATCTTTTAGTATATTAAATTACGTTTCCAAATTATGTGTTCAGCTATTTCTTTTAGATAGTTAAGGTAGTTGCTACTCTGACATATTTTTGTCCAGAATTTTTTTCTAGATTGTCATAGACTTCTTCCAGTTTTCAAAATTTCAGTGACTCCAGATAGGAATTTCCTGTGAAGTATGTTTGTGAAATTAAGCATTTTATGTCACGTAACTGCCCATTACAAAATAAAATATTATTTTAGTGTTCTTTGTTTACCGTTATGTTTGGTTTTACACTTTTTTATTTATTATACATTTTGAGGGGCCAAGAATACCTCCTATGTGTTTCCTTTCTATTGTAAAAGCCAACAAAATGGGTCTGAAAGACGGGACTGGAAATCCTCTCCTCCTTATTTTAATCCCACAAATATCCAAATTTATTATTTTGAATCAGCCCCTCCCATATAAGGGGGATTATGGCTTTTATTATTTAGATAGACATTTTTACTATATTTCACTATTTATTAATGAAGCGACTTTGAGTTTATGCTGACATGGGTCTTTTGTTAACAGCATGGATGGTTTCCGTGTAGTGAAGCTTTCCGAAGTGATCAGGCAAGTGGATATTCTTATAACTGCCACTGGAAACAAGAATGTTGTGTCTCGTGAGCATATGGACAAAATGAAGAATGGTGCCATAGTGTGTAATATGGGTCACTCCAATACAGAGATTGATGTGGTAAGTTTTGCTTATGTTACTTTTTTTGCTATTGACGCTTAGAGCTTCTTTTTATTTACGAATGTTCCTTCCTTTTTGTACTGTCTTTTGAAGTCAGTTATAAGAAGTAGTTATCTAAATATGTGCGTGTGTTTAATACCATGTATACGAATTATACTGTTTAATTCTATACTCTCACTTGCCTCTATATTCATTATAATTTAATCAATAAATTCATTTATATGGAATATTTTATGTAAGCATATGTTATATTTTTCTTGAAGTTTTCAATAAACCAAATACAGCATAATAAAGAGAACTATATATATTAGATATAGAATTTCTATTTACAGTATATAAATGCTTGTAGACATTATTTTAAATGTTCTTGCATGAAGGTTTACTGAATTTCATTTATGTTTTAACTTCTGTTTTTGCTTGAGCTTCACTTTATGTATACCTTTCTGTTATTTTTTTGTGTTTTTATGTATTCGACTGAAGTATTTAATTTTGATAGCACTGGCTTGCATGAATACAAAGATATATTTGTTTTCATTATACATTTAGTCTGTGCTTGTCTACGTGAGCTTTTTGTGTTGTCTTTATATGTTGTATATGCATATTGTATTTGTTTGCAATATTATCATTACCTACAGTATTCTATAGTGTATTTCTTGGCTTTCAGTACATTGTATATTTTTTAGACTATAATTCTGACACCCTAGCTATAATGAAAAGTAATTGCGATATGCTTTTTTCTTCATTGCCATGTGTCTTCAAAGCACCTCATATCATTAGGATGTGTTGTACTACTGTTGCAATATTGTACTATCTGCCAAAATGGCATTGTACAGCATTATTACTTATTCCTTAGTGGTTTTCTTTATAAGTCAGTATCATTTGTATATTATGATTTTGCACACAGTATTTCCAAATATAAGCTTCATTTCCCTTTAATCCCTATCTTTTATATGTTTTCCATAGGCATGTGAATGTAATCTATTTTTCTTTGTTACCTCTCTTATTTACAAAATAATTTAGGAAATGCTCTCATATTGATGCCATATCACTCAGTCACTAGCTGTATAAGAACTCTCTGAACTCGGTGTAAGAAATAAGTTTTATTCATGTATATATATATATATATATATATATATATATATATATATATATATATATATATATATATATATATATATATATATATATATATATATATATATATATATATATAAAGCCACCTTACTCTGAGAGAATACATCATATTGGGAAGGAAAATAATTATCAGTCTCCATTCAAATGGAGGTGGACGTAGACCTGTTGCAAGCAGTGGGTTAAGGCTGGATGCCTGTCGTAATCCTTAAGTGTCCAGCATACACATTTAATTATCGCCCCCTTATTGGTCTGAGCTGATGACCAGAATACAAGAATACCTTCACGAATTCAAATATGTCTGTATTTTTAGACCCCTAAATGTAGGGAACTGAACCTGGGATCTGTAACTCAAATTTTTGCATTGTCAAAGGCTTTTGGAACTTTTTGTTTGATAAGTCTGCCTTTTAACTTTAATGATAATAAAAGTTTGGGATTAAAGGTCAATGGAGTTGTAGTATGATGAAGGGTCTTTTACAGTGATCCACATTATTAAACAAATTAAATACTGTAATTGGCTTTTTGTTTCAGCATGAATTTTGTTATAAAAAGTTCTCTAATGGTTAGAATTACGAGTTATTAAACAAGTTTACTTTACTTTGTACTGTTTTGGCCAGTAGCACGTTTACTTCCACTAACTGTGTATCAAATGTGATTTCCTCATGCTGTATAAGTAACATAAGTAATGGACAATTTTTGCAGGCATCACTGAACACACCTGACCTCGTACATGAAAAGAGGAGAATGAAAGTAAAAACACCTTGACAACAATTTGTTATTGGTTTTAACTTACTCATTTTAACAGGTTAAAAACTTTTGATGTATATCATATCATAAAAGATACTTATCGCTGCATTGCTTAATCAGTGAAATGGCTATAAAGGTTAACTACTCTTATCTATAAAATGATTCAAATATATTTTTAAGTAATAAGACTGAGGTTTGTTGGTTCATATGGGATATAATTTTTTAATGACCTATTCCTCTTTTAATCTTCATTTTCTTGCACTACAGTATTCTGACGTCATATTTGTTTATAGCTTGCCTACTCATGTACTGTGTAAAGCAGTCCAATTAAAAACTTTAGACATTTGAATCTGATCTGGAGTTTCTTAACTAAACACATATCTTTGAAAGTGAGTCTTTCCAATGGCTGTCAGTAATTGTCTGCAATGTAAGATCAGAACTCTGAGGAGATGGCTGTAGCATAGTGGTAGACTGCTCTTCTTAGGAGTTGGCGGACCTGCATTCAAGCTCACAACAGGTGATTGGAAGGGCATCTAGCCTTAATTCCCCCATTTCTATCCGTCTGTGTTACCCTCCCAAAAGGGGACTAATAGCGACACATAAAACATATGATCGGTTTTACGTCAGTCTCCTAAGGTCTGCTTAGAGCTAGGAGTGTGCCTTCTTGCTAAGAGTTTTGATTCTGGCAAATGTAACCGTGACCCTGAGTGAATGCCTTTTCTAACCTTTTTCTGACGTATTAAACTGGATTTCTATTTTTATGAGTGTGACACTGGGATGGGCAAAGAAATAACTGGGTAATTTGTTTTATACTTCTTACATTAATGCTTACTTCCATCAATGTATTTTATTGGTTCATCTCTATTTAGTAATTCTTTGAATTCATCTCTTTCTTGTTTCATTGACTATACCCCTGCACCTAGTTTATTTTTCAAAACTTAGGTAGCATTTATTCACTTCCTGAAGCACTATTATCATTCCATTTTTTCTAATTCACTAGTATCACTTGTTTTTTAGTGCATAAAGTTTACACACTTTCTCTTTCCATCTTATAAAAGGAATAATAATTACATCAATCCTTCTCTGTACTTCCTATATTAAAGTTTCGCAAGTCCATTGCTTTTTGTCCTATTTGCTCCTTTTCTTTTAATTTACATTTTATTGCACTGTGACTAATGCCTGTACTTTACAGTACAATGAAATACATTTCTTGTGGTTTTAAAAGCCTTAATCTTGATAACCCTTAATACTCTTAAAATATGTGTATTATTAACCCTGTCATGATGTTTGTAGTTTTGTCTTGAATTTTACCTTTTTTAAATAAAAATCTGTAAAAATATTATAAAACAACTAATGCGCAGTAAGTATTTTATTGCTAACTTTTATATTAGTTTTTTATAGAATAATTTGGGCCAAGTATCTTTTATACCTAAAGACTGAATTGCTCTCAGATTGTTTTACTTTGTACTAACTTAGATACAGATATTTAAAAAAAATAATAATAATAATTTAAAAGATATCCTTTATTATACTTAAATTCGGTTGTACACTCTCATAACTCAGATATGCTTTAGAAACTTCAGATATTTTATAAAGTTTTATTAAAGGTAAGCTTTATTTTTACCCTAATTGATTGTATAGTAGTTGTTCATTTATAATATTTGATCACACTCTTAGATGTGAGGCAAAAATGTATTTACGATATATATTTGTAGGTATTATTAATGTCCAGTTATTTGTCTATCTATTCGTAATTGTATATATATTTTTTTTTAATATTTTGTAGATATAACTAATAAACACTTGAATTCCAGAATTCCTTGAGGACTCCTGACCTAACCTGGGAAAAAGTACGCTCTCAGGTTGACCATATTTTGTGGCCCGATGGCAAAAGGATTATCTTGTTGGCAGAAGGACGCCTTGTTAATTTATCTTGTTCTTCTGTGCCCTCATTTGTAGTATCCATTACCTCATGTACCCAGGTAGGGAGATTCTTATAATTATATATTGTCTTGGGTATGGCAGTAGTAATACTTCAGCAGTGAAGAGTTATATATTATGAGGAATTGCCATAAATGCATGTAAAATGCTAGAAAAGAAAGTGGTTGTGGAATCCTGTAAAAAAATGAGAGATCATAGCATATGTTGAGAAGACTTTGTTAATGTATATACAATATATGGGAGAGATGAAAGAGGTATTACCTGAAATGAATAAGTATAATTAATACAATAAAAAGGGTTATGGAGCTTTGTATATAAGCTCTTGCATAGTTTGGTATGTCGTGGTTGGAAGAAATCAAGTTTTTTTTTCGTAATAATCAGAGAAAGCATCATTGATAAAAAAGTGCTGTATAGATTGAAAGTGGAAAATTGAATATGCAATTTAGACTTGGAGCTAGTATGTGAAAATTTAAGAAATACAAATCTATTTAAGGTTAGTCCTAGGAGAGCTTAATTATTATGAAAAACAAGTTTTGTAGAACTGAGCACTCATGTATGATATTTTCTGGAGCCTTACAATGACCGTAAAAGTAGATATTTGGGAGGGTAATCGAAAAATTAAATGACGGTTTTCATTATCATTCCAACTCTTACTTTGCCAAGTTTGGCAATAAGTAAATAAAAAGCAGAAGCACAAAGGTAGCATTGAGATTCTGTAGAGAAACTTATGTTGTGATAATTTTCATAACTGCAAAAAAATGATAGTTCAGCAGAAGAGTTAGTATTGTAGATACCACTTTTAAAAGAAGCACAACACCTTAAGATGGTTTTAAAATGTAATGCAAATCTAACGTGTAGAGGAGGCATATATGGTAGATATTGGAGATAATTAAGATTTTGAATGTAGGTGCTGGAATATGCCAGGAAAGTCTTTTAATAGAAATATATATTAATTGGAACATTTGGTAGGACTACATTTCATTTGGATGTCCTTATAGATAATATTTCAATTTAGCTATGGGCGTGCCCACCCCCATGGGAATGGAGACTAGTTGAAACACAAAAACAGTGTTTTTTAGGGCCATGGCAAGTTTTGGAAAAGATCAAGATATTGAAGTGATTATGCTAGTTACTTATGTCTATAATTACTACTACTGTGCAAATAAGGAATAATTATGATATTAAAAGTTCATTTAGACCTAAACCTACCAAACATCCACAGGCTTTGGCTTTGATTGAATTGTTCAATGCTCCTCCTGGACGCTACAAGTCTGATGTTTACCTCTTGCCAAAAAAAATGGGTAAGTAGAATTTTGTCTTTATTTTCAAAATTTTTCTCTCTTGTTCTAATAATGTTTGTTTGGGTGGTGATATTGAGAATGAGTTTCACATATTTATACATGCCTTCATATTGTACTAATTTTTTCCTTTGTAAGTTATGTGAACAAGTGAAATTCCAAATACAGATAATGGATTTTCAATCGAGTTTTATTTTTTCTCTGTTCATACACAGATGAATATGTTGCCAGCCTTCACCTTCCAACATTTGATGCTCACCTCACAGAACTGACTGATGAGCAAGCTAAGTATATGGGCTTAAATAAAGCTGGACCTTTCAAACCTAACTACTACAGGTACTTATATGTACTACGAGTTTATTTTTATTTAAAGTGCTGGCACTGAGTTTCAAATGTTACAAAACTTATGCCAGCATAGCTAATTGGTTGATCAAAAACATCCAAGTCAGTATTTCATGTATTGTCATACTTCATACTAGTTCCATTACTGGATAAATAAATTATCATTGGCTTTTGAAAGTTTTTATATATTGTGGATAATCGATTGTTGTAGTAAATAGAGAACATTAACTAGTGGTTCCACAACACATTTTTAGTGCTTTTTAAATTTAGCCTCTATTTAAATTAGTTTGGTTATTGCCCTTTTTCATGTTGATTTTTCCTCTGCTCGTATATGCTTTTATTTTTATTTGTTTTCATCTGTTTAGGTCAAAGAAATCCTTTTTAACATGCTTTTTCATTATTAGAGCTCATCGTAATTTTTTTTCTAACTTAAGTCATATTTTGTAGGATCATTTGCTTTGTGATAGTCATAAGATGAATTTTTCATTGTAAGTGAATCATCAGGTTCTTATCATAGATACATATGATAATAGAGAAAACAGTTTCCTCAGCAATGGTCATGAGGATAGTATCCAAATGTTATTAATTGAATTGCCTCCAGAATAAACCCATTATTTTGGCAGTCCCTCAAGGTCAAGGATGATGAACTTTCCTCCATCATATATGGACTTCCATGTGGCCTAGGAGCCCAGTTTGGGCTTGAAAGCTCTTCTGCATCTAGGACAGAAAGTTATAGATGACAGATTAGTCCTTGGTAGTAGCTCTAGCTTAAAAGTTGCTGATCTCTTGCAGATGATGGTTCACATGTGGTCCTATTCCTGGCATTGGTTTCCATGTTCTCGATTTTAGTGTCAATATTATCACATCAGTATTCAGTACGTTTTTGTACCCTTTCCGTTATCCCCCTCTTTTACATTTCTTTAAGTGAGACCATTTCCACTCCATTTTAGCTGGTTCTTGATGATGGAGTCTTTAGTAGTAGTTATATTTCCTTCTCTCAACATAGTGACATTGGTTCTTGTGCTCTCTCACCTGATGTGTAAGGTTTTCAGAGACAGCATTGATGGAACTTTTCAAATGCCTTCAGATGTTATTGGTATGTCGTCCAAGTCTGATGATACAGAAGCATTGGGCTTACTACTGCTTTGAGCTTGATCATGAAAGACTCTTGTTTGGAGACGTCCATAAGGTGTTCCGCCGCATTTGACAGTGTAGGACCTTTTCATGGAGGTCGGCATTGGAGGAGAGGTGGCTTGAAGACATTGAAAGTGGTGTGCATTTTCCAGGGTTGTATCTTCAAAATAGGGTGATGGTACAATCTGATATGCCTCAGTTGTTGATGGCTGGTATATTAATTTGAGTGTTCTTTGAGTTGATGGTGAGTGAAAGTTTTGTGTATGCACACTTGAAGGCAGTCAGTATCTGTTGTAGCTGGTATTCTAATAGAGCAATAGCACTGTTGTCATCTGTATTTTGTAACATACTGAGGAAACTTATGACTATCTGCTTTTTGGACTTGAATTTGGCAAGGTTGAGAAGTCTAGCATCTGTTCTACATTTTCAAATTCTGGTGGTGGGATGTCCTTGATGTTGCAGATGACAATTGCAATGAAAATTCTGAACAGAGTTTGGGTGATTATGCTTTTCTATATTACTCTTGATTTGACTCGAAATGTCTCAGTCACTGTTGCTAACGATGACTGTGGTAAGCATGCATATGGAAGTCTTTGTTTCCATGTAAAAGCCTCATTGTTGTCTGCTCACTGTTGGATCTTCTGATATTTCTTCTTCCATTCGTTTTTTAAAGGGTTTGAGTGATCTCAAGCATTAGAATAGTGTTTCTAAATCTCTCATCAGTAGTTAACATTGTGAATTAATATGACTGGATATTTTTTTTTAGAGAATTTGATTACCAAATTGCACTTGGTCCCTTCATTGTGAAAATATATTCACAATAAAGAACACTAAGAAATATGAATTGATCTTTCAGATCTAATTTCATATAACATACCGTTTTGATTGACTTATGTTCTGTATTTTACATTGTGCTTTGCACACACTGGTTTATTTATATTGTTAATATGAACAGAATATTATTGAAGTATTAATTCTGGTCAAAATGACGGAAATAGTTTAAAACTGAATAATATACTTCAAATCCGTATTAAACATCCTAATACCATCATTGCCAAATGTTTCTCAGTCTTTGAGTATACAAGCACTTAGAAGACTTAACTCTTGCATGAAAACCACCAAGGCCTATTGAAATTCAGGGTGAACCAATTTGTTTGTTTTCTTTTCTTTGTGTGTACATCCTATGTATCCGTACCATGATGCACTCTCTTGCTGTACCTAATTATTATTACAAGATATCCATAGGGATACTTAATTTTTATTTATATTGCTTACTTCTAACATCTTAGACCTCTTTGATGGAAATAGTATTGCAGTAGCCCTCCTTTAAACTGGGAATACATTTCCAAAGTCCCCTAGTGGTTTCCAGAAACTATGGAACATACTGAGCCCTATATATGCTATATACCATCTGTTTTCCTCTACATACATACCTGTATTAAAGTATAATTTTTAATATAGGCAGATTAATACATTACCAATAATACCGACTTTCAATAAAATTAAACAAACGTAATCTACAATAATAAAACTATATGAATGTTTGTATGTCTCTTCATTTTTTCTCAATAAAAATATTATGTAGTCACCCTTCTTTGTGGTTTTTATCATGATGATAAAATGCCTCCATGAGGAGATGGAATAAGGTGATGTCTGTCAAAGATACTGGTGGCCAGCTCTTATCTTGCCATCATGTGGACGTTTGTTATGAAGTTTTCTTAAAATTAAAATAAATAAGATTTAAAAAAAATAATTACGTACCTCACCTCATCGACCATATTGGAAATGAAGTTGATACCTTCAATATTCTACAGATGTCAAACTTTTTTTTTATATCTGTCACAGATGTTGGCGACCTGGCTCTCTCGTTCCATTAACTGGATGTTTCTCAACAGGATTTATTTCATCAAAGTAAAACACTTGAAGTAAAACTGAAATTTCTTAACTGACCTCCTGGGCTATATTGGGAAACTTGTCATTTGTTTTTCTGTAACTTTTGAACAATTAATCAATTAGTATGGAGGATTTATTTCATAGAAGTAAAAAAACTTAATGAAGTAAAACTGTAATTTCTTAACTGACCTTCTGGGCTGTATTGGGAAATATGTAGCCTCCTTTGGTTTTCTGTAACTTTTAAACGGTTATTATCTATTGAATATTTCCAAACCAGGGTTGATCAGAGGCAACTAGAATTGAGGAAAGCAAAACCTCGGAAAAGTGGGACCACTGTACTCTATTTATTACTGAGATCCTTGTTCTGGTATATCCTTCGTGAATGGAAGGCTTTTTGCTATTTTTGCTTCAGTGGCTTCCAATAGGCCTTGAAATATTTCCAGTATAATTCATTAATTGTTACTGTTATTCATATAGGTTCTAGTTATATGTCATGACTTAGTCCCATGACCATTTTCCATGCTATCTTTGCAGCACAGCCTACCTCCTAAATCTTGAGGCTGAAAGCACCCCATGCAGGCACTATGGATACATACATACCGAGTAGTTATTAGGCAAGAATTTATTTATCACATCTTAGCATGTATCCATATTATATCATCATTAAATATTTTACCAGTTTGGCTGGTAATCACGAATTTTTTATTAAAGTATTTAGAACATCTTTTTTATATTTTCATATGATATTTATGGCATTTCTCTTGAATGGTAGCTTTGCAGATTCACCTGTGCTTTAGTGTAGGTTAATTTAGATTTGTTAATTTCATGCCAGCATTGAGTGCTACAAAAAAGTCAGTTTACTCTTCTAAGACTATCCTGAAATTGTTGTCTGTTAGTGCTGCGTTCTGCCAAATAGTATGAATATGTTGATAAAGAGAGAGTACAGATGTGTTAGGAAGCGGATTTATTTTATTCCCATTTTACATATGATAAAGAAATGCTATTTTTCATCGGTTTTCACTGCTTTTGAGTTGCTGAGTATAAAGAGAACCAGTGTAAGGTACTCAGCCTGGAGAGGCAGTGTCTTCGTCGTGGGTCCACTATCCAGAGCTGCAACTCAGAAGAGGTGCAGCAAAAGAGGCCAAACTGCCACAACCATCCCCTGCCCCTCACAAGACACGAAAATTTGGTAGACGCTTCAGTCACCTGAGTAATGCCTACATCTCTCAACCACACTCATAATAACAATTTTTTCAACAATGAGAAATGACTCTCCAGTGGTCAAGTCTCAAAATCTACTCCTAGTCGGAGACATTGAGAAGAATCAAGGTAACACATTGTAGAAGACTGTGCCGCACACAACCAATTACACCACCAACCCCACATACACTCTCCGAGAGCTCTGTGGGAAAATCCAGGATTGGCAATGGTCCTCCTAAGAGACTTGGGGTTGTTTGGCCTGGCAGCTTAGAGAACAATAACAACAATGACGTGTATTCTTATTTGTGATATGTCTGTTTTGCACTTACCTTCATCCATTGTAGTCATGTTTGATAATGTTAATTCCAAGTGACTCTTCAAAAAGTTTTTTTTTTTTCCCTCTATGTATTGTCTTTTAGTTAGAATAAAAGATTACTAGTTTTCAGTATAATGCTATTGGTAGCTATCGTATTAACGTGTTTTTCTTTTTCTTTCAGGTACTAGTGATACTTGTCCGTAGCAGAGAAAATATTATCTTCATAGTCATTGTTAGACATTTTTAATTGCAATCAAGTTACAATATTATTGTTACAAGTAAGAAATGTAGTTATGAATCATACATATTTGTTGAATGTATGAATGATTTTTAAAAGAATGTTAAATAATATCCAAAGTGCTGTATTATAACTAGGAAGTGGCAATAGCTTAATTCATTTTCCTTTATCTCAAATTTTTTATTAACTTCTGAGCATAGAAGGAATGACCTTTGAACATATGAAGACATAATAAAGCTCTTTTTCTTCTTTAAATGCTGTATATGGAAGTTGCTCTTAAAGAATCGTATATTTCTATTTATAGTTTCTCGTGTGAGGAGATTGATTATTGCATTTATTATAATTATATTGTGTATCATTATACTCTAAAAATATTCAATGTATAATAGGACTTCCTATACTGCTGAAGATTAGAAAATGATTACATTGTATTTTTTAGGGCCACATTGAAATATCAATTACTCATTGATAACTTTTCATTGACACATGCTGATTCTTCACTGCAAAATCCGTTTGATTTATGTTTTGCTTGAAAATTAAAGGAAGAGTCATTGCATCATCTTGCTCATATTATGTGACTAAAGTGTTAACATCTCTGTTTTTCATGGATGAATGACATAAGTAAATCATATTTGGTGTATGTAACATGTAGTTATCACCATGTGCAAAAAGTGTGTCTGTCAGTTTCATATGCGTGGTAGATATTTGGACCGAGATAAAGAAAAAACTTATTCATTAGAGCGAAAGTGCGACGATGATTTTCAGTATGCCGAGCCCAAAATTTATATCAGTCAGCAGTACTCTTATCTCTTTTTCATGGTATCAGGCATGAAATAATTCCATTTTTAAAATTAACATGACAAAAAAGGTAGTAAAAGAATGGAAGTGTCCTTACCTTGAAAGGTATATATATTGCAATGCCATAATATTGTATATTCCAATTTTTTTTCTCTTGATAGTAATGATAGTGTGAAGTGTATGTTTTATATATGAACTCACAGCATGGTCTAAAATGTCTGGAAGTATGGATGGCCTGGAATTTTAGCAGCTTAATGATTCAAGTAATGATTATAAAATAAAAAAGCTTGACATGTTTGGTTTGTAGGTCAGTATTGCCATAGTGTGTTGTCTGTGATAGTCTTAGAAATAATTTTCTGATACTAAGGGTGTATAACTGAGCAACAGATGAATGCATTTACTTTTATGCCTGCTGTCTGTGAAAGGATACTTGACATATGGTGAATATGATGGTTTGTGTGAAGTGTCTACATATTAACAGTACTGAGTTTTGTAAGTGCAATCAAATGTATTGCTTCTCTTAATTTTTTTGACAGCACATTCGATCACAGAGGATTAAGTAGTACGTGGTATTTTGAAGTCTTTTTAAAAAGCCAGTTTAATTGTGGTTATTCTTGTGGAAGTTATTTTTATAGCTTTGAGGAATGGTGAAGTAGCTTTTGTTCTATGTATCATCAAGTTAGACGACCTGTTGCTCATTTAAGGTCAGATTTTGATGGATTATGTAATATTACTGATTGGATCAGTATTTAATGGGAAAGGGTTAATATTTACATACTGTGCATATTATTACATAATACTTCAGATAGTGGGCCTTACAATAAATGTTATTGTTATATATAATACAAACGTTTTCATCAATAGGTAATTATTCATAATCCCCTATTGGGGCTGTCTAGACAATCATATGTGGCATAAGTTTCAGTAAAAGGGCTTAAGGCACCTTTTGTAGTGTCCACAAGATGGTAGGGTATGTCAACCATTTTCGAAAAACAGGGGGAGACTCGAGTGCAAATAAATAAGAAATTTATAGTGATAGTGTAATTTGACGATAGAAAACGACATTTTTCAGAGTGATAATTCAGTGCAATGGTTCAGTCACACTTCTTTAAGCTGTAATTGAAGACTGCAGTATATATTGGGTAAGTTTCTGTCATGTGGTTGTAATGCAAGCTGTAATCTTTGAAATGCTATAATAATTATAACATTAAAATATAGGGAGTTAAATTTGCGTTGGGAAAAAATTCTAATCATATCATATTGTATATCAGAGGAAGTAAATAGAAGGAATAGAATATTTGGGGCTTGCACTTTGTTCCTTCTTATATCTTTGAGCAAAACTACAGATGAATATGGTAAGAACAGGCAGGTTATTATGAATCCTTGCTGTTGTTTAATTTTTTCTACATAAAATTTTGACCATCCAGCTCATGTTAATGTCATTATATTTGAGGAATAACTCCTCCTGGTCTTAAGAATTTTTTGAGGTACAGTATATCTTGAACAGTTTTTATTTGTTTCGAAATTATTTAGCATATTATACTTGTAGTTTTATTTTGTTTATAGCTTTTTTAAGTCTTCCAGACTTTTAGGTTGTTCTTGCAAGAGAGTTGGTCAGAACTGGATTTTCATGTACATAAATTTTATATCAAAGGTATTATTAAGTCAAAAAACTGACAGAGCACCTTTCCGTTATTAAAATCTTTAGTCCATCTTTGTATGGCTTCAAGAGAATCTGTAAATAAGCGTATAGAGCAAACAAAGAGAATTGGAAGCACCATCTGCGTCATAAAAATCTAAAAAAAGCAAATGCCAAAATTTACAAGGGAACTCTACAGGTATATTTACGGATGTTTGTACAGCTGATCACTCTCTGAGGAACTTGTTTTTCCTTACAGCAGAATGCTGCACCAGTTATTTGTAAATTGCCAATAAGAATTTTTTTATATGAAAGACTTTTCTAGAGGTCTAAAGTTTCACATTGTATATAGCACATAGCACTTAATACTGTATTTGTGCCACAGAGTGATACAGAGGCTGGATTCACTAATACTTGTTAGGAGCGTGAACTTATCTTACAAACTGCCCTTGCTTAAAATAACATTTGCTTCATGTTTGGAATAGGTCTTTCATTCATAAGATGCTGATAAGGCTCGATAAAAATATTTAATTAATTATGGTGAATCCAACCCCAGGATGTCCTAGCAAGCCAAGAATATGAATCATCAACTTAACACTGATTCTTCCGTGCCATTGATACCCGACCAATGTTGATCAGTCACTCAAGATATATTTTTAACTTTATTTTTTTTTTATTCATGTACGGTGTAAGGTCATATTAAATACAAGATAAAACTTCATTTTTGAATTAGGTTGTATACTTCACTATATTTAAGAGTAAAATTTCCAAGCAGTATAGCATAATTTTATTATAAGTAAATTCCAGCAAGTGCTTGAATAATAACTTTAAAATATTTGCTTTAGTCATTATCGCTATTATGTCACCTTCACTGATATTTTGTTATGTATGAAATTTAACTGAAAATAGTATTACCATTCAGTTAATGTTATTGTGAATTTTATTAACAAAAATATGTGGTGTTGGTGTTTATTCAGGAATATCAGATGAAGTGACTAAATAAGTAAAGGATATACAGTAATCATATATTTATCACTCGCATTAAGATCTGATGTATATATATTACGAGATTTTAGCACTGAAATCAACTTTGTGTAAGACTGTATATTTAAGGTTACAGATAACGGTAAATAGATAAATTTATTTCATGTTCGGAATTGGTGGGAGACATATTCTGGCACGAAATAAACATAATGTGAAGGAATCATTAAGTAGTGCAAATATAGAGCCCAGGAGCTGAATTTACTTATATATGTGAGGATATACCAAGGCAAAAATAGAATACATCTTATGGCAGACTAAGTTTCTTCATTCCAGAGGGCCTTTCCTTTATTTGGAAACTTTATATAACATGTAAATGTAATAAATTTCTTGGAGGGAGGGAGAAAAACATTCCAAAAGTTATTGATATCACCATTTTGTTATTTTAAATAAAAAAAAAAAATCTTCATTTATGTCAGTAAGTACAGCTCCAGTTTGATCATGAATTGTAGTGAAGTTCATGTCAGCAGGATTTTGATTTAATTAGTAACCCTAGGACGTACATTATTTCATTAGAGTACTCGCTTAAAATTTTGAAGTTTTGCTTCTTATCAGGATTAAAAACTTCGTTAATTCATAATATTGGATGAAGCTGCATGTTGGCAAGAAAAAGCAATAGCCAGTTTTGTAATGCAGTATCATAATCATGGGCTCTGTTTAAAAGAACATTCAGAATACCAGTAGATTGTATTTCTTTCTCGTAGTTGAGAGACAGTTTTGAATAACCTGTGTGATTTTAGGGGTATATAGAAGCATGCATCCAATATAGTGTCGTCATTTTAGATGATGTATAAGGGACGCACAGGTGATATGCACATTGATTATTTTGGAAGGTGATTGATGACTGGACATACCTGAACGTTTTAGCTGCATAATTGTTGAGGTGGTTGGGATGGCAAGTGAAGTGCAGCATCTGTAAGAATTTTAGGTTACTTGTTAACTTTTATTCTATTAAAAGTGCTGTATGCGATTGTCCTAAATATGCTTGTTACCATAATCACCTGGAAGTGTACACTTATATTTTGTACAGATACTTATGATACTTATTTGAATTGGAACTGCTTTATATATATATATATATATATATATATATATATATATATATATATATATATATATATATATATATATATATATATATAAAACTACATACTTGAATCTAGAAAATGCATATATAGTACTGGCTCGAAGTATCACTGTAGGCATAGAATAATATATAACATTTTACAAATATTCATAGTTCTAATTACATGATACATGAATTGTTGCTACTGCATAGTGGGTGAGGTGATATTTTTCATATACAACATTCCATTAATTTTTTCATCTTTTTTTTATGCTTGGATCTCATTGGTGCATGTACTTTAGTTTTTGGATGCTAGGTTTTATTTTCTTAAAGATATAGACCAGTATATACTTTATCTTCAGAGTATGATCCTCATTACTGATCACCCACACAATATTTTTAGTGGTATGTTTTAAATTTTTTTTTTTTCTTCTAGATATATGAAACCCTTTTGTTATTATATTTTATGTAAGTTTTAATCATACCAATGTAGTTTATTTATTTTACTACACTCACCCACAAGCAATATGAATAACATAGTCTGAGTGCTATTTTGTATAAGGAAAATTATGCCTTGATACCCTTCTAATAGAAGGAACTAAGAAATTGCAGCTTAGTCATACTAACCTATTCTTAATACGGTATAATTCTGTTGGCGAGGGTTAAAAAATAAATTAGTTTGTAGAATGTGGGTTTCACTTATTCCTGACAATTTGTATTTACCTAATGCAAGAATAAACTAATATTTGTCGGAAATTTAATAATATATATATATATATATATATATATATATATATATATATATATATATATATATATATATATATATATATATATATATATATATATTGTAAAGAAGGGACATCAGAGATGTATTCAAAATGTACACAAGTCTTGATGGCACACTATGCTTTAGATATCTGGGTTGAAGAGAGCAAAGAGAGAAACATCTCCCATTGAGGCAAACATTCTCCTCCAGAAGTGTCTTCAGCATAAGTTCCTCGAAGATCAGGTATGCAAGCTTTCGAATGCTTCAGGCCTTCATTGTCAGGCAGATAGATAAACACTGAAGAAAAGAACCATTCTGGAAAATGACTGTCTGGGAAGCCACACTTCCACTGGTGAAAAAAATATCTTTTTCCAGATATAAGTCCTCAACAACCAGTGTTTAAGTTTATATATATATATATATATATATATATATATATATATATATATATATATATATATATATATATATATAGTAACCCCTCGCTATATCGCGGTTCACCTATCGCGGTTTTTTTTTCGGCGAGTTTTTCTTTTTCTTTTTCTGGGTATATGCAAAAATATATAAAAAAAAAAATTCAGTATTTTCATTATTTTATTGAGAAAAAAATTTTCATTATTTTATTGAGAAAAAAATTTTCATTATTTTATTGAGAAAAAAATTGGTTTCCCAGCCTAAGAATAATAAAACAGTAAGAAATAGTAAAAAAAACATAAATTTCAACATGTAACTCTGCACCATAGAGAGTACGATACTGGTATCAGCGTTTCGGAAAACACAAAGGGTCGCACCTACGTAAGCTAGCATATATTAAAATTTCCATTAGTTTCATTATTTTATTGATAAAAAAACTTATTTCTTAGCCTAAGAATAATAAAACAGTACAAAATAGTAAAAAACATAAATACTCACAGTATTGCACCATGTAAAATACGATACCAGTATCAGCGTTTCGGAAAACGAAAAGGGTCGCACCTACGCGAGCTAGTACATATTGAAATTTTCATTATTTTATTGATAAAAAAAAGTATTTCCTAGCCTAAGGGTAATAAAACCGTAAAAAAAATAGTAAACATAAATTTAAACATACTCACAGTATTGCACCATGCGAAATACTGTACGATACTGTACACTGTATTGGCGTCTTGGAAAACGCAAAGGCTTGCACCTACGTGAGATAGTTCATGGAATGCTATTGGCTGAAAAGGTGAGAGACGATGAATCACAGAATTGTTTTTCTGTATGTTCTGTATCATGGGGTCTGACTGGCTTTTTGATTGAAGCTTGGTTCTCTCACCATCTTCCATTGTCTCGCCTCACTCGTTCAGTCTAACTCACACATGTGCGCCATTCGTGTTGTGCTTATTAATGTTATGCTTCAGGGGTTCTTTCGATAAGTCTCCTATGCCTCAACAGACTCCTTTAATTTTAAGCGGCTCCTGCAGATCTTCTTTGACGTCTGATTTACACGAGATTTCCTCTAATGGGGGAGCATCAGTATCATTTCTTTTGCCTGAACAGACTCCTCTTTAATTTCAAGCGGCTCCTGCAGATCTTCTTTAACGTCTGATTTACAAGAGATTTCCTCTACTAAGGGAGCATCAGTATCATTTCCTTTGCCTCAAGAGACTCCTCTTGAATTTCAAGCGGCTTCTGCAGATCTTCTTTAACGTCTGATTTACAAGAGATTTCCTCTACTGGGGGAGCATTAGTATCATTTTCAGTTTTCAATGCTATCCACTTCCATCATAGAAGAAGAAACACAATTGGTTTCTGAAGACTGACCTGAATTGAGACCAGTTTGTGCAAAGTACAAAGTATACTGTATTTCAAAATATCACTGATAGGATACTTGGCCTCTCCACTTCCATATTTTTCAGAATGATCAAGGGTTTTCACAATTACTGTATATTCAATTCATTTTGTAACTTAGCCACGAAGAAATCGAAGAACCTGGCATTACACTCGAATGTCTGGCAGCCATGTATGAACACGTGAAAGCACTCAAACAACTCTCACAAGAACATGATGATAATATGGTTCGTTCGGTGACCTGCAATCTTCTCGACAATGCCATGTCATTACCACCTCATTCACGGTAAGTTAACCTATCACTTTCATATAAATTTACGCTTGCACGCTGTTATTAATAATGTAAAGGGAGGTTTGTTAACAGTACAGGGAGGGTTTATACAGTAAACATAAAAATAAATGTAAAATACTTATGTGTATAGGGTGATCCTACTTTGCGGAAATTCACCTATCGTGGTCGGTCCTGGAACCGAACCCCCGCGATAAACGAGGGGTTACTATATATATATATATATATATATATATATATATATATATATATATATATATATATATATATATATATATAGATGGAGAGAGGCACTGGAAAGTAGAGGACTGAAAATCAGTAGACAAAAACAGAGTATATGTGTTGTCATTCCACCAATCAGTTGGGTACCTAAATTGGAACATCAATATCACCATCAAGATCATCATCCACAACGAATTCGCACAAAGTCACAGCATGGTGACTTTTGCCTATTGGGGGAAGAATTTCTACATTAGTGATGTCCTGAGTGTCTCCGGTAAATACCAAGTCCAGATTTGTAGGGTTTTCTCCATCAATATTGTGAATCGGTTCAAAGACATGTTGTTGCAAAAAACAATCATTAATACTATGAAGAAAGTTATGTGCATCAATAACTTGTCCTTGGTATGAGACCTCCATATTTTCCCAGTTGATCTAATTGAAATTAAATCTCCATAAATAAGTACTGTACCTGCAATATTTTGTCATAATCACCATTAGCCCTGGTCAGATCATAAAGATAATTAGTTTTCTCTCTAGGATTAGCTGGGGTCTGTAAATACATCCAGTCAGTATCTTCTTTTTCTTGAACAATAACTCAACCAGACAGATTCTTTATACATATGACTATTCAGAAAGTTTACTCCGCTGTCTGAAGCTACTATATTCTTCTTCACTAATAACACAACACCACCACCTGGTGCCCCTGTTCCTCCCTATCATTTCTAAATACCATATAATTATTTTTATCGAATATTTCCGAATATAACACCTGTTCATTCAGTTTTGTTTCACTTATGCATACAATATCAGGTCTAACATCTTCTAAAAGCACATTTAATTCACTTACAATATTGAAGATACCATCCAAATTAGTATATAAAAGTTTTAAACTGATTGGTTCCGCAGTGTGAGAATCAAAATTTTTTTCCCAGATTCTGCCCTCGTCCCTGTGGGTTCACTTTTAATTTTTATTACTTTCTCCCCTCTAATGATCCATTTATAATCCCTTATACTTTGGGCCACAAGATCTGCATTTTTCTGTTTCATTTCAGCCACTAGTATCCTTCTGTGTTCTTTGTTTTCTTTGTTTCGGTCTTGATACATTTTATTTTCTTTATATCCTCAAACTACCCTCATCAATAAAGGCCTGGGCACGAGAAAAGACGAAGGAAAAGAAAAAGGTTAAGGACAAGGCAGAAATGAGGTAATGTCACACAGAGGAAAACAACAGACAGAAAAAACAGTCCAGGTAGAGAAGACCCAGAGATATGGGGGACTAGGCCCTGAAATGGAGATATATCTGCTCTTTGAAGGATGATAGGTCATAAGAATTAGGAAAGACAGAAGGAGGAAGAGAGTTCCAGAGTCTGGAGGTAGCTGGGAAGAAGCAGTCGCTGCACCGACCAATCCGTGAGCTACAAATCTACACACAGTACCTGTGAGATGAGGCCGCTTGGCGAGCATTACTTGGTCTCGGCAGAGGGGGAGGGATGCAACTCGCCAACTCATCAGAGCAGCGATGAAAGTAGTAGCGATAGAAAAGAGAAAGGGAACATACCTTACGGCGAAGAGAGAGAGAATCCAGATTAGAAGTAAGAGAAGGATCATTAATGAGTCTGACTGCCTTAGATTCAACCCTATCAAGGAGAAAAGTATAAGAAGAAGCACCCAAGATGTGTGAGCAGTATCCTAAGCAGGGACGGATAAGACCTTTATAAATTTTAAGTAACTGTAAAGAGGAAAAGTAATGACGAAAACCAAACAAAACCCCCAATTTTTTGGATGAAGATTTAGAAATTTGGATTATGTGATTCATCCAAGACAAGTTAGAGGCTATATGAATTCCTAATATGCTGATAAAATTAAGAGAGTTAATAAACCAAAGAGAGTGGCTTTGTCAGTGGGAGAGCAAGCTACAGAACCATCAGAACGAATGAGAGGGGGAAAGCTTGAGTTACATTAGTTTTTGGAGAGGTTTTTGGCTAAGGACCAGAAACATTTGTCAGTGGGAGACGAGTTAAGGTCATCAACTTTCCTTCTTATAAAGGAAGCCTTAGACCTTCGAATATGACCAATACAGCAATTCCTAGCTACAATAAAAGCAGAGTGAGTTAAATCGGAAGGAGAGGCTTGGTACGATCGGTGTGCCCAATTTCTGGCCTGGATAGCCACGGAGCAGGCACGGTCAAACCAAGGTTTAGGGGGAAGAAAGTTTTTGCATAAGAGAGAATGTACGCCTCCATTCCCGTGGTAATGATCTCGGCAACTTTTAGAGCTACCTGATCAGGGTTGCGGGACCGAAAGCAGTAGTAATCCCAAGGGAAGTCAAAGAGGAATTTACACAAATTTTCATGTTGGGTACGCTCAAAGTGCCAAAGGCAGCGAGAGTAGGAGGGACTGCTGGAAGGGGAGCAAAAATGGAAGAGATTGAGATCATAGAGTGGTCAGATTTACCAAGAGGGAAAAGCACAGACTAAGAGTAGTTTGAAAGGTTTAGAAGTAAGAAATAGGTCAAGAGTGCTTGCTGCATGTTCGTGACGTTCAGGAACACAAGCAGGATGCTTGATAATTTGCTCCAGATCGTGAGTAATAGAGAAAGCAAGGCCCTCACTTCCTCCCACATCAGTGTGAGAAGAATGAAACCACTCACTGTGGTGTACATTGAAGTCTCCAATGTAGAGAACTTCGGCATGTGGGTGAGAAGATAGCAAGGACTCATGGCACGAGGACAGATATTCAAAGAAAGACACAAACTCGGTGGGGATTGGAGAACAGTAGCAGAAGCAAAGGAAAATACTGTAGTGGTAGTGGAGAGATAGACTTTTAACCAGAGAACATCAAAGTCAGGAGATTCAAGGTCCATGAGCCTCGCAATAGGAGTGTTAGTTTTGCAGTAGGCACAGACTCCACCTTTGGAACGAAAACAAGTATACAGATTATAGTGAGAGATTTGAAATGGGTCAGTGGAAGCATGTATAGACAGCTGGGTTTCAGATAGGAGGAGGAGGTTAGGGAGGAAAGTACCCAAGTGCTGTTCCACAGACGAAAGATTAGAGGTCAGCCCACGAATGTTAGAATTGTGAAGAGAGAAAGAACCAGATCTATTGGGAGGTGCAAGGATGAGGGCAGAACCGTTACTACCACCAGGCGAGTCTGCCCTCAAGCCAATCTAAGACATTTGGTATCTTTGGAGCAGCATTAAGTATTTTCTGAGTTGTTTCTTCATAGAACAAGTCTACTTTGATCATTTTGGGTTCATTTCTAGTATCTTCTCTTTTTCTTAACCTTCTCACTGTAAGCACTTTTCCTTTGAAACTCGTTTTTCATTCTCTTCCTTCCTCTCTTGACCTTGAGCTGTTTGAGATTCTGGAATAGTTGTGATTATCACATTCCTTGCTCTATATGCCCTATCCTTCTCTAAGCTCATGGCATTTTTTACTTTCACATCAATTGACTCTGCTACTGCATTATCAACTTCCTCTTTAATTTTATCTTCTATCAACACATCTTGCCTCTTGACACTAACCTCTAGTGAACTAATCCTCTGAGAATTTTCCTTTACTTGCTGCCTAATAGGGCCTAAATGTTTAGAGCTTCCTTAGCTTTTATGTCACACTTGCTGAATTTGCAATAATACTGCATGCCTGGCACATCCTCTGCCGCTTTACGAACATTTTTGTACACATTACTAGACATACCTTCACATGATGCATGCACCCAGTAATCACAGTAGTCACAACAATTACCAACATTTCCTTTTAATTTGCTTGTAAACTTCTTCATACAGTGGCCACAAAGTTCCTTAGCTAATGCATATTTTCCTCCATCCGCCATGATTAATTACAGCCGGTATTCCGCAAGGCCAGTGAACGGAACAAAATTCAATAATCTATTCTAAATATTCACTTTCCTTCCTAGTGGTGAATTCCTTGATGATCTTTAGTATCTTAATCTTCACTCTTAACCTCCCTAACTATGAAAAAGGTAATATACAACTGTAAATTTTGCAAATATCTGCGAGCAAAATATTCCTTGTCTCGACTGCCACGTATAGTACTTCATATTTTTCACAGTTTTCAAGGTCATATGCATTCAAGACATCCGAGTCCATAGGAAAAATTTAATTTCCACCTCCAAATTGAGATGCTCGCAATTGTAAAAATTTACCTTATATCTTTCCTGTGGTTTCTGAAGTGATATGAATGAATATGATCTTGAAAACCGTTAAAAAATGTGTGCTAACGTAACTGAGAAAATAGTGTTTTACGACATTTTCCTATTATTTTTTCTCTTGAATAAATGTGACAAAGTGGTCGAAGGTGTTATTTTTTCAGATTAGGTTGGGTTAGATTAGCTTAAGTTAGGTAAGCATATATTTTCCGACAGTTTTCGGAGTCATATTTATTCAACACTCAACAAAAACAATTTGAAAACTATATTTTCACCTCTAAACCGAGATGGGCGCAATTGTAAAAAAAAAAAAAATACCAGCTATGCCAAAAAACTTTACTAACAAAAAAGTACAGTACAGGTCATTGGTGTAATTATTATATTTATTATTATTACTTCTCTACTCAGTACCTGTTTTGTGTCATTGAGATGCTTCAAAATATTTATTAAAATATTATTCTTTTCCGGTAAGATCTTAGAGGAGTTACGGCATATTTTTACAATTGCGGCCATATTAGTTTGGAATAAAAAATTATATTTTTTTCTATGGTTTTTGGTGTGATTTGAATGAATATGGCCTCGAAAATCGTAGGAAAATATATGCAAACTAAGTTGGCCTTACCTATCCTAACCTAATGTAAAAAATTTGAATTTTTTTTGACAATTTTCAAGGTCACATTC